>CAUYON010004416.1:0-36778 GCA_963573935.1 Arctocebus calabarensis | reverse complement strand
GACAAAGGTTTAATAACCAGAATCCACAGAGAACTCAAATGTATTAGCAAGAAAAGAACAAGTGATCCCATCTCAGGATGGGCAAAAGACTTGAAGAGAGACTTCTCTAAAGAAGACAGGCACACAGCCTACAGACACATGAAAAAATGCTCACCATCTTTAATCATCAGAGAAATGCAAATCAAAACTACTTTGAGATATCACCTAACTCCAGTAAGATTAGCCCACATAACAAAATCCCAAAATCAGAGATGTTGTCGTGGATATGGAGAAAAGGGAACACTTCTACACTGCTGGTGGGAATGCACACTAATACGTTCCCTTTTGAAGGATGTTTGGAAAGTACTTAGAGATCTATAAATTGACCTGCCATTTGATCCTATAATTCCTTTACTAGGTATATACCCACAAGACCAAAAATCACATTATAACAAAGACATCTGTACCAGAATATTCATTGGAGCCCAGATCATAATTGCTAAGTCATGGAAGAAACCTAAGTGTCCATTAATTCACGAATGGATTAATAATCCATGGTACATGTATACCATGGAATATTACACAGCCTTAAAGAAAGATGGAGACTTTACCTCTTTCATGTTTACATGGATGGAGCTGGAACATATTCTTCTTAGCAAAGTATCTCAAGAGTGAAAGAAAAAGTATCCAATGTACTCAGCCCTAGTATGAAGCTAATTTATAGCTGTTGTATGAATGGTATAACTCAACTATAACACAAGAATATGGGGAAAGGGGCAACGGGGGGAGGGAGCTTGGGGCGGAGGGAGGGTAATTGGTGGGGCCACACCTACAGTGCATCTTAGAAGGGTACAGGTGAACCTTGCTAAATGTGGAATACAAATGTCTTCATATAATAACTGAGAAAATGCCAGGAAGGCTATGTTAATCAGTTTGATGAAAATAGTTCAAATTGTATATGAAACCAACACATTGTACCCCTTGATTGCACTATTGTACACAGCTATGATTTAATAATAAAGATAATAAAATTAAAAAAAAAAACCTTAGTTCCATGATAGTGAAACAATTAAAAATATCCAGTGGACACTTTAAAAACATGACAACAAAAACACCATCATGCTTATAAATACTCTCCATTAATGTGAATGGTTTACAGTGTCCTCTAAAGAGGCACAGATTGGATGACTAGATACAAAAACTAAGGCCAGATAATCTGTGGAATACAAGAATTTCATCTTATATTAAAGGATAAAAATAGACTGAGAGTGAAGGGATGGTCATCTATAATTCAAGCAAATGGGAATGAGAACAAAGCAGGGATTGCAATTTTATTCACAGACACAATAGTCTTTAAACTGACAAAGGTACGGAACAATAAATTAACTTCATATTTGTCAAGGGAAACACTCAACATGAAGAGATTTCAATTATTAATATTTATGCAAGCAAACACTATGCTCCTCAATTTATAAAGGAGACCCTAATCGACATAAATGATTTTATATCTTTCAGCACCATAATAGTTGGAGATTTTAACATACCTTTGGCAGTGTTGGATAGATCTTCCAATATTAAATTAAGTAAAGATATTTTGTACTTGAACCTGACCATAGAACAACTTGGCTTAACTGATATCTACAGAACATTTCATCCTAATAAAACTGAATACAAATTCTTCTCATCATCCCGTGAACATCCTGCAAAACTGATCACATCTTAGGTCACAAGTCTAACCTCAGTAAATTTAAAAGAACAGAAATTATTCCTTGTATCTTCTCGGACCATCAAGGAATGGAAGTTGAACTCAATAACAATAGCAATCTTCAAACTAATACAAATTTTTGGAAGCTAGTTAAACTTCTGTTGAATGATATCTGGGTCATAGAAGAGAATAAGAAGGAAATTACCACATTTGTGGAACAAAATGGCAATGAAGACATGAATTATCAAAATCTGTGAGATACTACAAAGGCAGTCCAAAGAGGGAAACTTATAGTGGTGCAAGTGTTCCTCAAGAAAATGAAAAGAGAAGTTAATGACTTTGTAGGACATCTCAAGCAACTGGAAAAAGAAAAACATTCCAAATCCAAACCCAGGATAAGAAAAGAAATAACAAACATTAGAGAAGAATTAAATGAAATTGAAAACAAAAGAATATTCAGAAGCTCAACAAATGCAAAAGTTGTTTTTTTGAAAAGATTAAAAAAATTGATCAAACTTTGGCTAACCCAACCAGAAACAGAAAAGTAAAACCCTAGTATCATCAATCAGAAATTGATGAAGGAAAAATGCCAACAGACAACTCAGAATTCAAAAAATAATGCAGAGCTTGATGGCAGACTGGATAGAAGTTTAGCTCAACTCTCCTGGAACTACAGAACAAGGGGAAATGGGGGATGATGGCTGAGTGAACCCAGCTTTCAACAGAAGCTCCAGTCTAGAGGGAGAGATAATGTCCTGAAAGAACTCAACAAAGCAGAATGGTGAGAGCCGAGCTGAGAGAAGAGATAGAAAATTGCAACCCCTCTTTGCTGAAACAAGCTGTGACTCCAAGGTAACAAATTTCAGTTGAGACTTCAACACAGAGTCACTGATTCACTAGGTGTGGACAGAGATCAGCTGAATACAAGACAGAGCCACCTAGGTCCACCACATCAAACAGGTCTTCAAAGTCTCAGGCTGTAGCACTGTAGGGGTTCTTGCAAAGCAGTAGAGGAAAAGCTGCCTTCACAAGTTCCAGTTCCTTGATAAAGGGTTGGACAACCACAACCCCAGAAACCCCCAATCCAATTTCACCTTACCTGCTCATCTAGTCAAATGGTGAAAAACAATAATGGGATGGAATCAGTGGATAAACTCCAGCAACATGAATAATCAGAACAGATCAAGTACCCCAAGGAATGACAAACCAGCCACACCAGAGGATCCCATTCATAAACAGATGGCTGAGATGTCAGAAATTGAATTTAGAATTTGGATGGCAAATAAGATTAACAGAATGGAAGTAAAGATGGAATTAGAAATTCTAGAAATAATTCAAAAGTTGTCTCAAGAATTCAATGAATTCAAAGACAAAATCACAAAATATTTTGACACACTGAGAAAAGAAATTGCCCCCTTCCAAGATATGAGAAATACAGTAGAATACCTCAGTAACAGAATGGAACAGGTAGATGAAAGAATTTCTGACATCGAAGACAAACCTTCTGAATGCTCCCAAATGCACAAACAGGAAGAGAAGTGGGGAGGAAAAATGGATCATTCCCTCAGGGAGCTCTGGGATAATTCCAAGAAAACTAATATTTTTCTTATAGGAATCCCTGAAGGCGATGAAATTGCTTTGAAAGGTACAGATGCTCTTCTCCAAAGGATAATCAGGGAGAACTACCTAAACTTCACAAGAGATGCTGAAATTAAGGTAGCAGAAAGTTTCAGATCTCCAGCATGACTCAACCCAAATAAAACATCTAATGTTATAATTAACGTGTTATAATTAACATCACCCAAATTAATAGGAGAAAATTCTGCAAGCAGCCAGATGTAAGAAAACCATAACCTACAAGGGGAAGAATATTAGAATGACTGCATATCTCTCTGCTAAAACTTTTAAAGCTGGAAGAGGATGGTCATTGAACTTCAACCTCCTAAAACAAAACAATAAGCAACTCAGGATCCTGTATTCAGCTAAATTGAGTTTCATTAATGATGGAGAAATTAAATACATTAATGATATTAACATGCTGAAGAAATTTGCGATAACTAAATAAGCTCTCCAGGATATTCTCATACCCATCCTCCAAAATGACCACCACAACACTTTAATCCCAAAATAAACTCACTCAGAAATTTTTATCAAAACAGAACTTCCAGAGTGGCAAAATGATTAAAAATGTCCACTATACTTTCAAAAAATTCGAAACCCAAAATACTATGAGGCTTATCACTACTCTTAAATAATGTGAATGGCTTAAATTGCCCTATAAAGAGGCACAGGTTGGCTGACTGGATACAAAAACTCAGGCCAGATATCTGCTGCATACAAGAATCTCATCTTACCTTAAAAGATACATAGATTCAAGGTGAAGAGATGATCATCTATAATTAAGGCAAATGGAAATCTGAACAAAAGTAGATGTTGCAATTTTACTCAAAGATACAACTGGTTTTAAACCAACAAAAGTAAGGAAACATAAGGATGGTCACTTCATATGTGTTAAGGGAAACAACATGATGAGATTTCAATTATTAATATGTATGCACCCAATCAGAATGCTCCTCAATTTATAAGAGAGACTCTAACTGACATGAGCAACTTGATTTCCTCCAGCTCTATAATTTTCGGAGATTTTAACACCCCTTTGTCTGTGTTGTATACACCCCCCAATAAGAAACTAAGCAAAGGACCAAGGCTGTGACTGTGTCCAGGGAAACAAAGAACAGAAGCTCCTATCCAGAGGGAAGGATAATATCCAGGAAGTACCCAATTAAGCTAAAGACTGGGAGCTGATCCAAGAGAAAAGTTATAACTGCAGGTCACCTCTGCTGAGGCAAGCTGCGACTCCAAGAAAGCAAACTTCAGGTGCAAAATTCATCCCAATGAAAAATTTCCTTCCCCTCCACCAAGAAAGGTGTGGGTTTTTTTCTTCTTTTTCTCTTTGACTGCAAATATAGATTTTCTACAGGTGAGCGGTGAACTGAGGACCTCTTGTCTCATCTCACAGGTGAGATCTGTAGGAAGTTGGGTCTACTTCCCTGAGGATCCCTGTTGTGACCCTGAGTATGCTCTTGCCAGGCAGAAAAATTGAACTAACATTTTTCCTGCCATTCTGAACTTCTAGTCCACCATTCCCCACTTGTCTGACAAACCAGAAGCCTAACCCCTGCAGAAATTTTAGGAGGAGGCTCATGCACAGCACCTCCATCCCATGCCCTGCCGGTCCAAGCACCTCACTCCCCTCCCAGACAGAGCTTCGCCTGCCCTGCAAGAGTCATGAGCCGACTGCTCTCCTTACCAAATTCATAGGGTGCCAAGCACTGCCAGAACTGTGTGCAGCATCCCCTGTGCTTTTGCTGGATCCATGTGCCCCACGCTCCCAGAGCTGCTCCTACACTCAGAAGTCCCTGGCTGTGACAGTCATCTGGGAGCTGCGCAGGGTCACTTCCCACAAATATCCAGCAACAATACAACAATCCCATCAGGTTCTAATCTTGGAGAGATGCCTCCACAACTCTGAGGACTGCCAGAGGAAACTAGAATTCACTCTATAGGGATACTGGTGCTACAGAGAAGCAGGGGAAAAGGAGTGGTGGCTGAGGGAGAAAAGCATGGGCTGACGTGTTACCCTCAGGATTAGACTGAGTCCAAGTAGAACACTCACGAGGGGCTATTGAGTACCCGAGGCAGGCAGGTCTCAGTTCCCCTAGCCAGTTGGTGGCAGAGGCTAGTGGCCAGGCCATGGAGCCAGTGAACTTCCCATGACTCCAACAGGCTCAAAGTCCTGGCACATCTGCTTATTGGAGGGAGCAGGACCTCAGCCCTGTGGGGTCACCAGTGACTGGGCATGAAAGAGGAGCAAAGTGGAGAAAGACACAGCGCCTCTTCGAACTCTGCTACTGGGTGAGCTTTTTGACTCCACAGAGCACCAGAGCAAGCCGAATTTGAGCAGCCAGTGGACCTCCACCATCTAGTTGCTGGAGAACTTTCAAACTTTCCCACTTGAGAGATCATACTGAATGGGTCAATTGGTTTGGAACTTCTAACCTGAGCCAATCACCCAAGGACCCTCTCAGGTGGTACCCTGGTGGTGTGGTGATGGGAAGGGTTGAATTTTCTCTTCCAGTTGTTGTCCAAGGAGGGTGGGATGTCTTAGTTCCTTGTATTTCTCCAAAGCTAAGACTTCACTAGAGTCACTGATCCACTAGGATCAGACAGGAAGAAGTTGAATACAAGACAGAGTCACCTAACCCCACCACACTAAGCAGGGTTTCTCACACTCAGACTGTAATGCTATATGGGTCCTTTGCAAAGCTATAGGGGAAAAAGATGCAGTCATCAGTCTCAGATCCTTGACAATGGGCTGGTTAACCACAACTCTAGGAACTCCCAAACCAGTTTCACCTTACCCACTCATCTAGTCAATGGTGAAAAACAATCATGAGGCAGAATCAGTGGAAAAACTCTGGCAACATGAATAATCAGAGTAGGCCAACTCCCCCAAAAAACGATATGGCAGACACAGTACAAGATCTCATTCATAAACAAATAGCCGAGATGTCAGAAATCGAGTTCAGAATTTGGATCAAAATAATATCAAGAGAATGGAGGCAAAGATGGAATTAGAATTTTAAGTAGTAATTCAAAAGATGTCTCAAGAATTCAACGAATTCAAAGACAAAATCACCAAAGATTTTTGACACATAGAGGCAAGAACATGCAGCCCTCAAAGATCTGTGAAATACAGTAGAATCCCTCACTAACAGAAAGGAGTGGGCAGAAGAAAGGATATATGACATTGAAGAAAAGTCTTTTGAAAGCTCTCAAATGCTCAAAGAGGAAAAAAATTGGAGAACAAAAATGGATAATTCTCTCAGAGAGCTCTGGGATAATTCAAAGAGATCTAATATTCAACTTACTGGAATACCTGATGGTGATGAAGTTGCTGTGAAGAATATAGATGCTTTACTTCATGAAATGATAAAAGAAAATTTTCCAGACATGACAAGAGATTCTGAAATTCAAATAGCAGAAAGTTTCAGAACACCAGCACACTCAATCCAAACAAAAAATTTCATAGACACATTATAATTAGCGTCACTAAAGTTAATATGAAGGAGAAAATTTTGAAAGCAGCAGAGGTAGGAAAACTATAACCTACAAGAGTAAGAACATTAGAATGACTCAGATCTCTCTGCTGAAAACTTTCAAGCTAGAAGAGGATGGTCATTGAGCTTTAATCTCCTTAAGAAAATAACTTACAACCCAGGATCCTGCATTCACCTAAATTGAGTTTAATTGATGATGGAGAAATTAAATACTTTAATGACATGCACCTGTTGAAGAAATTTGCCATAATGAAGCCAGCTGTCCATGATATTCTGAGACATATCCTTCATAATGAACAGCACAATCCTCCACCACCAAAGTAAACTAATTCAGTAACTTGTGGTCAAATTCCAACTTCCACAGTGGCAAAAAGATTAAAAAAGTCCACTGGAATTTTGAAAAATATTATACCCAAAATACTATCTTGCTTATCAATACTCTTAATTAATGTGAATGTTCCAAATTGCCCTCTAAAGAGACAGAGGTTGGCTTACTGGATACAAAAACTCAGGCCAGACATCTACTGCATTTAAGAATCTCACCTTAACTTAAAAGATAAATCACTCAGGGTGAAGGGATGGTCATTTACAATTCAGGCAAAGGGAAGTCAGAAAAAAGAAGGTTTTGCAATTATTTTTTAATTTTATTATTTAATTTTTTTTATTATTAAATCATAGCTCTGTACATTAGTGCAATCAAGGGGTACAACATGCTGGTTTCATATACAATCTGAAATATTTTCATCAAACTGTTTAACATAGCCTTCATGGCATTTTCTTAGTTATTGTATGAAGACATTTGAATTCTGCATTTAGTAAGTTTCACCTGTACCCTTCTAAGATGCACCATAGGTGTGGCCCAACCAATTACCCTCCCTCTACCTCAACCTCCCCCCTCCCTTCCCCTCCCTTACCTCTTTCCCCATATTCTTGTGCTATAGTTGGGTTATAGCCTTCATATGAAAGCTATAAATTAGCTTCATAGTAAGGTTGAGTACATTGGACACTTTTTCTTCCATTCTTGAGATACTTTGCTAAGAAGAATATGTTCCAGCTCCATCTATGCAAATATGAAAGAGATAAAGTCTCCATCTATTTTTAAGGCCGCATAATATTCCATGGTATACAAAGGTGTTGCAATTTTATTCACAGATGCAATAGGCTCTAAACCAACAAAAGTAAGGAAAGATAAGGATCGTCACTTCATATTTGTTAAGAGAAACACCCAACATGATGGGATTTCAATTGTTAACATTTCTGCACCCAACCAGAATGTACCACAATTTATAAGACAGACTCTAACAGACATGAGCAATGCAGTTTCCTCCAGCATCATAATTGTCAGAGATTTTAACACTCCTTTGGCTCTGTTGGATAGATCCTCAAGGAATAAGTTAAGCCAAGTAATTTTAGACTTAATCTTAACCATTCAACATTTGCATTTAACAGACATCTACAGAAAAATTCATCCTAAAAACAGTGAATACACATTCTTCTCAAAAGCTCATGGATCATCCAAAATTGATCACATATTAGGTCACAAGTCTATCCTTAGCAAATTTAAAAGAACAGAAATTATTTTTTATATTTTCTTGGACCATCATGGGATAAAAGTTAAACTCAGTAACAACAGAATTCTGTATACGCATATAAAAACATGGAAACTAAATAACTTCATGCTGAGTGATAGCTGGGTCATTACTAAATTCTTGGAACAAAACCATAATGAAGTCATGAAGCATTAGAACCTCTGGGATACCACTAAGCCAGTCCTATGAGGAAAATTTATAGCATTGCAAGCCTTCCTCAAAAGAACAGAAAGAGAAGAAGTCAAAAATTTAATGTGGCAGCTCAAGCCACTAGAAAAGGACGAACATTCAAATCCTAAACCCAGTAGAAAAAAAGTAATAACTAAAATTAGAGCAGAAATAAATGAAATTGAAAATAAAAGAATCATACAACAGATCAACCAATCAAAAAGCTGTTTTTTTGAAAAGCTCAATAAAATCTATAAACTTTTGGCTAAACTAAGGAGAACTAGAAGAGTAAAATCCCTAATTTCATTAATCAGAAATGATAAAAGCCAAACAACAGACTCCTTAGAAATTCAGCAAATCCTTAATGAATATTACATGGAATTCTATTCTCAGAAGAATGAAAATCTGAAGGAAATAGATCAATACTTGGAAACATGCCACCCTCCTAGACTTAGTCAGAAAGAAGTGGAAATGTTGAACAAGCCTATAACAAGATCAGAAATAGCATCAACTATAAGAAATCTCCCCAAAAAGAAAAGCCCTAGACTAGATGGCTTCACATTAGAATTATACCTAACCTTTAAAGAGGAACCAGTACCACAATCTTTTCCAAAACATAGAAAAAGAAAGAATACTTCCCAACACATTCAATGAAGCAAATATCACCCTAATACCCAAACCAGGAAAAATCCCAACAAGAAAAGAAAATTGTAGACCAATATCTCTAATGAATATTGATGCAAAAATATTCAATAGGATCCTAGGAAACAGAATCCAACAAAACATCAAATAAATTATATACCACAACCAGCTGGGTTTCATCCCAGGGTCCCAAGGATTGTTCAATATACATAAATCCATAAATATAATACATCACATTAACAAGTTAAAAAACAAAGATCATATGATTCTCTCAATTGATGCAGAAAAATCTTTTGACATATCCAGCATCCTTTCTTGATCAGAATGCTTAAGAAAATAAGTATAGAAGGAACATTTATTAAACTGATAGAGGCCATCTACAGCAAACCCATAGCCTAAATCATACTGAGTGGAGTAAAATTGAAATAATTTCCACTCAGGTCAGGAACTAGGCAAAGATGCCCATTGTTTCCACTGCTTTTTAACAGTGTAATGGATGTCTTCACCACCACAATCAGGCAAGAGAAGGCAATCAAGGGGATCCAAATAGGACCAGAGGAGATCAAACTGTCACTCTTTGCAGACAATATGATTATGCATCTGGAAAAACCCAGGGAATCAACTACAAAACTAGAATTGATCACAGACTACAGGAACATCTCATGATATAAAATTAACACTCACACATCTGTAGCCTTTATATATACCAACAATATTCAAGGGGGAAAAACAATCAAGAACTCTATTCCCTTTACAATTGTGCTAATGAAGATGAAATGTCTGGGAGTGTATCTAAATAAGGACGTGAAAGATCTCTATAAAGAGAACTATGAAACTCTGAGAAAAGAAATAGCTGAAGATGTTAACAAATGGAAAAATATACCATGCTCATGGCTGGGAAGAGTCAATATTGGTAAAATGTCTACACTACCTAAAGCAATCTTCAGATTCACTGTGATCTTTATTAAAGCACCTCTGTCATACTTTAAAGACTTGGAAAAATTAGTACCTCTTTTTATATGGAAACAGAAAAAAAACTCAAATAGCCAAGACATTACTCAGAAATAAAAATCAAATTGGGAGGAATCATGCTTCCATACTTCAAACTATACTGTAAATTAATAGTAATCAAAACAGCATGGTAGTGGCACAAAAATAGAGAGGTAGATGTATGGAGCAGAATTGAAGACCAAGAGGTGAACCCAGACACGTATCATCATTTGAACTTTGATAAGCCTATCAAAAATATAAATTGGGGGAAAGATTCCCTATTCAACAAATGCTGCTGGGTGAATTGGCTGGTGACTTGTAGAAGATGGAAACTGGACCTACACTTTTCCCCTCTAAAAAAAAATTTACTCTCATTGGTTAAAGGACTTAAACTTAAGACATGAAACTATAAAAATTCTTATAGAGTGTGTAGGGGAAACACTTGAAATAATTGGCCTGGGAGGACACCCCGGGCAATTCAAGCAACATCAAAAATACATAACTGAGATCTGATCAAACTAAAAAGCTTCTGCACTGCCAAGAACACACTAAGTAAAGCAAATAGACAGCCCTCAGAATGGGAGAGGATTTTTGCAAGTTATATTTCAGACAAAGGTCTAATAACTAGAATGCACAGAGAACTCAAACTTATTACTAAGAAAAAAAAGTGATTCCATTTCATTGTAGACATGAGACATGAACAGAATATTCTCTGAAGAAGACAGGCACATGGTCTACAGACACATGAAAAAATTGTTCCTCATCTTTAATCATCAGAGAAATGCAAAACAAAAGCACTCTGAGATACCATTTAACTCCCGTTAGAGTAGCCCACATCACAAATCCCAAAACTACAGATTTTGGCACAGATGTGGAGAAAAGGGAACATTTCTAGTATGTTCCTTTTGGAAGGAAGTTCAGAGAACTCTCAGGGATCTAAATGTAGACTGCCATTTGATCCTGCAATTCCTCTTCTAGACATATATACAAAGGATCAAAAATCATTTGGCAATAAAAATATTTGCACCAGATTATTCATTTCAGCTCAATTCATATTTGCCAAGTCATGGAAGAAGCCCAAGTGCCCATCGACCCATGAACGGATTAATAAATTGTGGTATATGTATACCATGGAATACTATGCAGCATTTAAAAAGATGGGGACTTTACCTCTTTTATGTTTACATGGATGGAGCTAGAAAATATTCTTCAGAGTAAAGTATCTCAAGAATGAATAAATATATATCCAATGTACTCAATACTACTGTGAAACCAATTTATAATCACTTACACTTGTATTTGAAAAATGAAACACAACTATAGCCTACAATAAAGGAGGGAAAGGGAGGGAGAGAGGGAGGAAGGGTAGTGGGTTGATAGAGGGAGAGTTTGTAGGGGGACCACACCTATGGACCATATTGCAAGTATAAGTTGGCTCTATCAAGTATAGAACACAAATATCTTAACGCTGTAATTGGGCAAATAAGATGAAGGGTATGTTGATTAGTAGGATGTAAGCACTCCAATTTGTACAAATAATCAACACTTTGAATTCCATAATGGCATAAATGTATTTATGATCTATGTACAAATGATTTAATAGAAAAATGAATAAAATTAAAAAAAGAAACTCAGCACAGAAATATTAGACTTAAAATTAACCATTCAACAATTCGATTTAACAGACATATACAGAACATTTCACCCTAATAATACTGAATACACATTCTTCTCATCAGCACATGGAACATCCTCCCAAACTGATCACATCGTAGGTCACAAGGCTAACTTCAGCAAATTTAAAAAAATAGAAATTATTCCTTGCATCTTCTTGGATCATCAAGGAATAAAAGTTGAACTCAGTAACAATAGGAATCTGCAAACTCACGCAAAGCCATGGAAACTAAATAATCTTATGCCAAATGATAACTGGCTCACAGATGAGATTAAGAAAGAAATTACCAAAATTTTGGAGCAAAACGATATTGAAGACATGAGCTACCAGAACCTCTGGGGTACTGCAAAGGCAGTTCTAAGAAGGAAATTTATAGCATTCCAAGCCTTCCTCAAGAGACCAGAAAGAGAGGAAATCAACAACTTAATGGAACAGCTCAAGCAACTGGAAAAAGAAGAACATTCCAAACCCAAACACAGCAAAAGAAAAGAAATAACCAAAATTAGAGCAGAATTAAATGAAATTGAAAATAAAAGAATTATACAACAGATGAATAAATGAATAAGTTGGTTTTTGAAAAGTTCAATAAAATAGATAGACCTTTGTGTAACCTAACCAGAAATAAAAGAGTAAAATCTCTAATTTCATCAATCAGAAATGGCAGAGAAGAGATAACCAAAGATTTCACAGAAATTCAAAAAATACCCAAAGAATATTAGAAAAAATTCTATTCACAGAAATATGAAAATCTGAAAGAAATTGACCAATACTTGGAATCACGCCACCTTCCTAGACTTAGCCAGGAAGAAATGGAAATCTTGAACAGGCCTATATGTATTTCTGAAATAGAATCAACTATACAAAATCTTCCCAAAAGGAAAAGCCTGGGACCAGACGGATTCACGTCAGAATTCTACCAAACCTTTAAAGAGAAACTAGTACCCACATTACTTAACCTTTTCCAAAGCATTGAAAAAGCAGGAATACTTCCCAACACATTCCATAAAGTAAACATCACCATAATCTCCAAACCAGGAAAAGTCCCAACACAAAACAAAAATTATAGACCACTATCTCTAATGAACATGGATGCAAAAATATTCAATATGATCCTAGCAAACAGAATCCACCAACACATCAAATAAATAATACGCCATGACCAAGTGGATTTTATCCCAGACTCTCAAGGCTGGTTCAATATACGTAAATCTATAAATATGACACATCACATAAACAAATTAAAAAACAAAGACCATATGATTCTCTCAATTGTTACAGAAAAAGGTTTTGATAATATCCAGCATCCTTTTATGATCAGAGTACTTAAGAAAATAGGTGTAGAAGGGACATTTCTTATACTGATAGAAGCTATCTACAGCAAACCTACAAGCAATAACATATTGCATGGAGTAAAATTGAAAACATTTCCACTCACACCAGGAACCGGGCAAGGTTGACCATTGTCTCCACTGCTTTTAAACATTGTAATGGAAGTCTTATCAATTGCAATAAGGCAAAAGAAGGCAATCAAGGGTATTCATATAGAATGAGAGGAGATCAAACTTTCACTCTTTGCAGATGATATGATCATTTACCTGGAAAGCTCCAGAGACTCAACCACAAAACTATTAGAAGTGATCAAGGAATATAACAACATCTTAGGCTACAAAATCAATACTCAGAAATCAGTAGCATTCATATATACCAACAATAGTCAAGCTGAGAAAACAGTCATGGACTCTATTCCCTTTACATTAGTGACAACAACAACAAAAAAAAGAAAGAAAGAAAGAAAGAGAGAGAGAGAGAGAGAGAGAGAGAGAGAAAGAAAGAAAGAAAGAAGAAATATCTGGGAGTATACATAACAAAGGACGTGAAAGATCTCTATAAAGAGAACTATGAAACTCTGAGAAAAGAAATAGCCAAAGATGTCAACAAATGGAAAAACATACTATGCTCATGGTTGGGAAGAATCCACATTGTTAAAATGTCCATACCACCCAAAGCAATCTACAGGTTTAATTAAATCCCCATTAAAGCACCTCTGTCATACTTTAACGACCTGGACAAACTAGTACTTCTTTTTATATGGAAACAGAAAAAACCTTGAAGAGCCAAGGCATTACTCAGAAATAAAAGAAACCTGGGTGGTATTATGCTACTAGACTTCAGACTATCCTATAAATTTATAGTGATTAAAAGACCCTGGTATTGGCACAAAAATACAGAAGTAAGGAAGAGAATTGAGAACCAAGAGATGAATTCAGACACTTATCATTTGATCTTCAATAAGCGTATCAAAAACATATAGGGGGAAAGACTCCCTATTTAACAAATGGTGCTGGGTGAATTGGCTGGCGACTTGTAGAAGACTGAAAGTGGACCCACACCTTTCACCTCTAAAAAAAATTGACTCTCACTCGATAAAAGTCTTAAACCTAAGACATGAAACCATAAAGCATCTTGGAAAAGAGTGCAGCAGAAACACTTGAAGAAATTGGCCTGGGAGATAACTTTATGAGGAGGACATCCAGGGCAATTGAAGCAATACCAAAAATACATAACTGGGATATGATCAAAATAAACAACTTCTGCACTGCCAAAAACACAGTATGTGAAGCAAGTAGACTGCCCTCAGAATGAGAGAGGATATTTGCAGGTTACATTTCAACAAAGGTCTGATAACCAGAATCCACAGAGAACTCAAACTTATTAATAAGAAAAGAACAAGTGATCCCATTTCACAATGGGCAAGAGACCTGAACAGAAACTTCTCTGAAGAAGACAGGAGCATGCTGTACAGACACATGAAAAAATGCTCATCATCTTTAATCATCAGAGGAATGCAAATCAAAACCACTTTAAAAGACCACCTAACTCCAGTAAGAGTAGCCCACATACAATATCCCCAAACTACAAATGTTGCTGTGGCTATGGAGAAAAGGGAACAATTCTGCACTGCTGGTGGGAATGTAAGGTAGTACGTTCCTTTTGGAAAGAAGTTTGGAGAACACTCAGGGATCTAAAAATTGACCTGCCACTAGATCCTGCAATTCCTCTACCAGGAGTACATTCAAAAGACCAAATATCACTTTGCAAAAAAGATATTTGCACCAGACTATTTATTGCAGCTCAATTCATAATAGCCAAGTCATGGAAGAAGCACAAGTGCCTATTGAACCATGAATGGATTAATAAATTGTGATATATGTATACCACGGAATACTATACAGCCTTAAAAAGATGGAGCCTTTACCTCTTTTATGTTTACATGGAGGGACCTGGAACATACTCAGTAAAGTATCTCAAGAATGGAGGAAAATGTGTCCAATGTACTCAGTACTTCTAGGAAACCAACTTGTATTTACTTACACTTTCTTATGAAGGATAGAACACAACTATAGCCCAGGATGAAGAAGAGAAATAGAGTGGGAAGGGAGGGGAGGTGATTGTCTGATAGAGGGAGGATAAATTGCAAGACCACACCTACATAGCATATTGCAAATGTAAAAGTCAAATCTGTCAAGTATAGAAAATAAATGTCTTAACACAATAATCAACTAAATGAGGCAAAGCTATGTTGACTGGTTTGATGGAAGCATGTCAGATTGTACAAAGACATCAACACATTGTAACCCAGATATGCATAAATGTCAGATTGTACAAAGACATCAACACATTGTAACCCAGATATGCATAAATGTATTCATGATCTATGTGCATATGACTTAATAAAATAAATGAATAAATAAAATAAAAAATAAAATAATGAATCTCACAATAGATAGGTTATTGTGAACTAAGATCAAATAAAATGTAGGTCTACTTCTTGCTTTAAAGAAAATTCAAAAAATCCTGAATGAACACTTAAAAAATCTCTATTCTCAGAAATGTGAAAATATGGAGAAAATAGACAAATACCTTGAAGCACACCACCTGCGTAGACTCAGCCAGAAAGAATTGGAAATGTTGCATAGATCTGTATCAAGCTCTGAGATAGCCTAAACTATACAAAATCTCCCAAAAAAGAAAAGTCCAGGACCAGATGGCTTCACATCAGAATTCTACCAATCCTTTAAAAAGGAGCTAGTACCTATATTACATAAACTTTTCCAAAACATAGAATAAAGAAGGGATACTTCCCAATGCATTCTATGAAGCAAACATTATCCTGATCCCCAAACCAGGAATAGACCCAACAATGAAAGAAAATTATAGACCAGTGTCATTAATGAGTATAGATGGAAAAGTATTCAACAAGATCCTAGCAAACAGAATCCAGCACCACATCTAAAAATTATACACCATAACCAAATTGGTTTTATCACAGAGTCTCAAGGTTAGTTCAACATATGTAAATCTATAAATATAACACATCACATAAACAAAATAAAAAGCAAAGATGATATGATTCTCTCAATTGATACAGAAAAAGCGTTTGATAAGATCCAGTATCATTTCATGATCAGAACACTTAAGAAAATAGGCTTAGATGGGTTGTTTCTTAAACTGATAGAGGCCAGTTACAGCAAGCCCACAGACAATATCATATTGAATGGAATAAAATTGAAAATATTTCCACTCAGATCTGGAACTAAACAAGGATGCCCATTGTTTCCACTGCTAGTCAACATAGTAATGGAAGTCTTAGCCATCACAGTCAGGCAAGAAAAGGCAATCAATGGTATCCAAATGGGGTCAGAGGAGATCAAACTCTCACTCTTCACAGATGATATGATTTTATACCTTGAAAACCCCAGGGACTCAACTTTAAAACTATTAGAAGTGATCAGGGAATAGAGCAGTGTCCCAAGATACAGAATCAATACTTACAAATCAGTAGCTTTTATATATATCAATAGTATTCAAGCTGAAAATATAGTCAAGGATCTATTCTTTTTACAGTAGCGCCAAAGAAGATGAAATATTGGGGAATTTACTTACCAAAGGACATGAAAGATCCCTATAAAGAGAACTGTGAAACTCTGAGAAAAGAAATAGCTGAAGATATTAAAAAATGAAGAAACATACCATGCTCATGGCTGGGAAGAATCAACATTGCTAAAATGCCCATACTACCCAAAGCAATCTACATATTTAATGCAATCCCTATTAAATCACCATTGTCATACTTTAAAGAGCTTGAAAAATAGTGCTTTGTTTTATATGGAATGAGAAAAAAATAGAATAGACAATACATTACTCAGAAATAAAAACAAATCAGGAGTAATCATGCTATCAGACTTCAGGCTGTGTTGTAACTCTATAGTGATCAAACAGCATGGTAGTGGCATAAAAATAGAGAGAGAGGTATATTTATGGAAAAGAATTGAAAACAAAACGATGAACCTATCCACTGACCGTAATTTGATCTTTGATAAGCCTATCAAAAGCATAAATTGGTAGAAAGATTCCCTATTTCACAAATGGTGATGAATGAATTGGCTGCCAACTTGTAGAAGACTGAAACTGGACCCCTACCTTTCACCATTAGCAAAAATTGACTGTCACTGGATAAAAGATTTAAACTTATGACATGAAACTATAAAGATACTTGGAGAGAGTACAGGGAAACACTTGAAGAAACTGACTTGGGAGAATATTTTATGAGGAGGACCCCCTGGGCAATTGAAACAACACCAAAAATATATTATTGGTACGTGATGAAACTAAAAGGCTTTTGCATAGCCAATAACACAGTAAGTAAGCCGACAGACCTAAGAATGGGAGAAGTTATTTGTAGGTTATGTTTCTGACAAAGGTTTGATAACTAGAATCCACAGAGGAGACAAACAAATTAATAAGAAAAAAACAAGTGATCCCATTTTATTGTGGGCAAAAGATTTGAACAGAAGTTTCTCTGAAGTAGAAGGGCACCTGGCCTATAGACACATGAAAAAGTGCTCATCATCCTTAATCTTCAAAGAAATGCAAATCAAAACCACTTTGAGATATTATCTAACACCAGTAAGATTAGCCCACATCACAAAATCTTAAAACTACAGATGTTGGCATGGATGCAGAGAGAAGGGAACACTTCTATACTGCTGGTGGGAATGCAAGCTAATATAATCTTTTTTGGAAGGAAGTTTGAGGAATACTCAAGGAACCAAAAGTAAACTTATCATTCAATCCTATAGTTCCTCTACTAGGTATATGCCCAGATCATCAAAAATAATTTTACAACAAAGATATTTCCACCATAATGTTTATTGTAGCACAATTCATAATTGCCAAGATATGGAAACAGCCTAAGTGCTCATCAGTCCATGAATGGATTAACAATTTGTGCTATATGTATGCAATGGAATACTATGCAGCAATAAAAAGATGGAGAGTTCATGTCTTTTATGTTTACCTGGATGTAGCTGGAACATATTCTTTTTAGCAAAGTATCTGAAGAATGGAAAAAATTAGTAGCCAGTGTATTCAAAACTAGTATGAAGTCAATATATATTCATCTACACATTCATATGAATGGTAAAACATAACTATAGTCCAGGAAGTAGAAGGGAAGTGGAGAGAGAAGGGTGGGTGTTTGGGGTGGGACCTTACCTAATGTGCATAATGCAATGACACATTTCAAAACTGTTAAGAAAAGAATATAGTTGTAATGGATGTCTTAACCAGTTCAATGTAAGCATTTGACATTTAATATGAAATCGGTACACTGGATCCCATAAACGCATCAATGTACACAGTTATGATTTAGTAAGAACAAAAAATATATACTTGGAATATGTTTTATAATTCATCTAATTGCTTCTTTTCATGAGAAATGCCATTAAAAAAGAAATAAATAATCCTGATATGCACAGTTGACTTGTGAGATAGAAATATGTATTGAATCACATCTGGTTCAATACATCAATCAACACAGAACAGTTTTTTGACTAATTTAATTATTTTTAGGAAAATCATCATCTCCACTAAAATAGTATATGACACTTGAGTCACCATTGAAAGATACTTGATGTATATATGAGAAAAGATACCTGGGAAAAGTATATTCTGATCTGGAAGGATAAAAGACTTTTCACAGAAACTCAAGGACACTTACAAATTCCTCCCCACAGTGACTCAGATCATAAGAATTTGTAAAAAATGTAGCTTCCTGCAACCTTGAAACTAATGTGTGCTTTCACTTCTGTAAGTCCTGCCAATGATTCAAAACCTCCAATAAGGACACAGTATGGTTATTCCTTTGCTGACCTTTGAGTCCTATAAGAGGACTGGGATAGAGCTGACTGGGAAGCTCAGCCATCTGATACACTAGTCTGTCAAAGCTTAACAAGCTGTAATAAAGCCACTTCCTCCTACAAACAGAGGTGTTCAGGTGATTCTTTCTCTCCATTGGGCCTTGCTTTCCTGCTACATTTCTGGTTTCCTAACCAGGAAGCAAGACTACTTGTGGAGATATCAGGATCTAATAAACCTGGTGCCTTACATCAACCCTCTGGGGACCCACAGGCGACCCCCGATTGGCCCAGACAACATGAACCACTGAGGGCACCAAGGATGGTTGCTTGCCTCCCTATGTGGACACTTCAACAGGGCAGAGAGAGGACCCCCTTGGTGGGTTCTCAAACAGTCGAAGACTGAGAGGCACTGGCACTGGGTGCAATCTGAGTCACGGTAGGACTTGTCTGGGAAAAGTGAAAGGAACCTGCTCCATAAGAGCAGAAGGGGAGACTGATCAACTCCAAACATCTCCTTAGTACCTTTCAAGGTGGTAAGAGCTAGAAACCAAGGTTGCCTTGGTCAGGAAATAGGATAGAATTATGTGCTAGTGAGTGTCGGGAGTCTGACTACAACCAACTGCTCCTCACAGGATCGAAGCGAGTGTGGGGTTCTGAACTGTCATTTTGTAGGACACCTCACATGGCTAAGGGCAGATCATACTGACAGATTATATCAGCCTTCCAATGCTAATAGGGTCTGATATCCATGCAACAGGACAGAACAGTGACAAATCAGGCAACTGAGCAAGTACTCCTTGCCCTTATCCTCCTTAACCTCATCTGTTGTGTGCTTGTCATTCGTCTGAGGGAAGGAAATAGAAAACACTCATTGGAATACCACCCCATTGGGGACTATTCTGAATCATTTTAAGAAAGGGTTTATGTGAGACTGTGGGGTAACCATGTCCCCAGGGAAACTGAGAACTTTGAGTGAACAGGAATGGTCAACTTTTGAAGTGGGATGGCCCTCAGAAGAGAGCTTACAAAAAGCTATAGTACGTAATGTGTGGGATGTCCTTACTGGGGACTTGGAGCAACCTGACCAGTTCCGATATATAAACACTTGGCTCTAGCTAATGTTACAACCATCTCTATGGCTTAGAGGCCATGTCTCCAGGGTGTTGGTGGCTAGGATAGTGTAGTGCTCTTTTTCTCACAAGAAACCTCTGCCACCAGCAATTCCTGAAATCCTTTACTCTGAGACTGAGGAACTGGAAGCTACATTTTTGTGCCCTGACAAGAGAAACAGCCAGACCAACAAGATCTCCATGAATCCTGCCACTCAGCCTGAGGCAGCTACTATAATATCTTCTGCCTTTCAAGATTGAGGCTGCCACCAAGTGGTTAGAGAAAAATGCTCTGAAGGATGCCCTCAATCCAAAAGAGTTTGCCCAAAACTCTGTGACCAAGGGGGACCCACTCTGGGTCTCAAATAACAGGGATGAAATGAGACAGCCAAAAGAGTACAGAGAGACCATCCTCCAGGAGTTGCAGAAGGGAAACCAGAAGGCTGTGAACATATGCAAGGTGGAAAAGGTCATGCAGAAGCCAGATGAAAGCCCTGGGAGTTTCTATGGGAGACTGTGTGAAGCCTATTGAATTTACACACCCTTCAACCCTGAAAGCCAGGAAAGTCAGAGAATGGTAAACTCAGTTTTTGTAAGCAAGAGTGCTGGGGACATCAGGCATAAACTCCAAAAGCTAGAGGGATTTGCTTGCGTGAATGCATCTCAGCTCTTAGAAGTGGCCAATAAAGTTTTTGTGAACCAGGAGGTTGAAGAGAGGAGGGAGGAGGATAGGAAGATGAAGAAGGCTGGCCTCATAGCCACTGACCTGACCTGGCAAGAAGTCAACTCCTACCACCCTACGGATGGGAAAGGAGGTGGAAATCAAATCAACTAGGGGGATCAAGCCAGCCTCCCCTGTGGTGTGATCAGTGCTCCATCTGCCAGGAGATGGGTCATTGGATTAACCAGTGTTCCAGTTAGGAGGAAAATTCAGTGGCTCCACCAAAACCAGTCTCAGAGAAACTACTTTGATCAATGTAGCCGTAAACTCCATTTTGACATTGAAGACCCCCTAATGAGCTTACGGTCTGAATGAGGGTGGGGGGGGCAGGAATTATTTTTCTGGTTGACACTGGAGCTGAGCACTCTGTACTCACCAATAATGTGATGCTCCCCCTCTTCTTGGGGAACCAACATAATCAGGGCAACTGGGACCCTGACCCAGCAGTCCTTCTATCAACTGAGAAAGTACACCATCAGGGGCCATGAACTGATGGCACAGATCCTTGTATATGCCAGACTGCCCCATCCCATTATTGGGATGAGATTTACTGGGAAAATTACGAGCTACCATTTCTTTGTCTGATGAAGGCCAGTTAGACTTGCAGTTACCCAAGCCAGGATTGGTCCTGACCTTCACTGTCCTGAGGGAGGAAGAATGGAAACTATTCATTAACAGGCCCTGAAGGGGTACCAGCTCCCCAACCAAAGCAAGTGACATGGCCTCAGATGCTCCCCAAGGAACATTGCCCTAAGATGGAAAAACTTCTTTCTATGTGGACATGCCCGGGCTAGTAAGAACAATCAGTTAGATGTTCACAGAAAGGAAGGTAACCAGAGGGCTTTGCAAGGTGGAGCTGGGGGTTGGGCATTTGAAAAGTTTACAGGAAGAGGTACTTTGTCCTATTCTCTTTTTAGAAAGTGGTCATTTTCCAAGCTTTAGGGAACTAATCAGACAGAACAGACAGCCAGGCGCCATTGTGGTTAAGCTTTTAGCAAAATGTTGAGCAAGGTGTCCTTGATTTAGATTAACTATATATGTATCCAGCAGCATCTGTGCTGAACAAAGAATTTTCATGGTAGCTTTTGTTGTTTCATCATTATTGGTTCCTTTTTCTATTTATATACTTTTATTTGATTAGTGTGTACAAGAATACCCAATAAATGTGGATTGTCACTAAGTGCCCGAGCGATCCTCATTCTTCCTTTCACATTCATTTTGTGTGTGGTGTCTGCCTCTGTGTCTCCGATCAGTTAATTCCATGGTCGACTACAGTCCCAGAGAAACCATGAACCCTAAACTCACTCAGAGATGGCCAGGAGTTTGGACCAAAGATAACCTAGCTGAGTTGGCAATAAATTAGGCACCTGTGTGAATTGAGCTAAAACCTGGAGCTCAACCAGTAGGTCAAAGGCA
This sequence comes from Arctocebus calabarensis, assembly GCA_963573935.1. Lineage (NCBI taxonomy): Eukaryota > Metazoa > Chordata > Mammalia > Primates > Lorisidae > Arctocebus > Arctocebus calabarensis. The sequence goes on along the minus strand of CAUYON010004416.1, from coordinate 14,465 downwards.
GTAACTGATAACTCACGAGGCCCTGTAAGGGATCCAGGCACACTTGCAGAGGCTTAAAGAACATGGCGTCATCATCCCATGTCAGTCCTCCTGGAACAGCCCTCTTTTCCCTGTGAAGAATCCCAGGATGAAGGACCAGCCAGTCCAGGACTTGAGAGTACTAAACCAAGCAACTGTAACCCTACATTCAACTGTGCCAAACCTGTACCCCTCCTAAGCTTGCTCCCAGCACAGACCTCCTGGTTTTGCCTTCCTGGACAGAAGGACACATTCTTCAGCATAAGACTAGCACCTGAGAGCTGTTAACTATTTATCTTCCAGTGGGAAGACCCTCTTACAGGAGCAAAAGTATAGCACACTTGGACAAGACTTCCCCAAGGGTGTAAGAATACACACACCCTAATTGGAGAAGCTCTTGCCTGGGATCTTTGGCAGTTCCTGGCATAGGCTACTGGGTGTGTCATTCTTCAGTATGTAGACAAACTCCTACTGTGCCACAAAACTCTCAATGGGTGCATGCAGGGAATGGATGCACCTAGAGGCCTGCTGGTACAAAGATCTCATAAGAAGGCTCAGATCTGTCAAAGGAAAGTGAAATACTTAGGGTTTATCCCCCTACAGGAGGAGAGGAGACCAGGAGTAGAAAGGAAGAGAGTCATCCAAAACTTCCCAGTTCCAAAGACACAGAGGCAGATCAGGGAATTTCTGGGTGCAGTAGAGTTTTGTCACATGTGGATATCAAACTTTGCACTACTGTCCAAACTGTCATACAAAACCATAAAGTGAGGAGAAAAGGAGTCAATAGACTGTAAATCAAACCAAAAAAGAGTCCTTGAGGAACTAAAAGAAGAATTGCAGGCAGCCCCAGCACTAGGCCTCCTTGACCTGCCCAACCCCCTCTGAATTGTACATGTCAGAAAGGAACAGAACAGCTGTGGGAGTGCTTACCCAGCTATAGGATCCTGGACAAAACCAGTTGCTTATCTTTCTAAACAACTTAAAGGTCTCAAAAAGATGGTCCCTGTGCCTGAGAGCACGTGTAGCTTCTTCCATGCTGGTGCAGGAGGCTGATAAGCTGATTCTTGGACAAGACTTAAGAATCTGAGTGCCACATGTGGTAGTTACTCTTATGAACCATTGGTTGACTAACTCATCCTTCACTATATACCAGAGCTTACTGTGAGAAAATCCAAGGCTCGTTATAGAGGTAATGTCTTCACCTTGCTCCCAGTTAGAGATGTGGGGTGTGAAGACAATTGTGTAGAGGATATTTAGGCAGTGTACTCATGTTGAGAAGACCTGTTCTACCAGCCTCTGAAAGATCCAGACTTCAAACTCTTTGTAGATGGAAGTAGCTCTGTCAGCTCCAAGGGAGAGAGACAAGCTGGCTATGCAATGGTTACTCTAAGGGGACTGGAGCAAAGTCCTTACCCCAAGGAATATATGTGCCCAGAGAGCAGAGCTGAAAGGCATTGGCTCGATCCTTAGAGCTAAGCCAAGGGAAGAGTGTGTACATTTTCAGACTTGCGGTTTGCTTTCCTTATCCTTCTTGCACATGGGGCTATCTATAGGGAAAAGGGCTTCCAATAGCAGAAGGGAAAGTTTTAAAGTACCCAGGTGAAATTCTGGAACTATGAGAGGCTATATGGAAACCTAAGTGAGTGACAGTCATCCTTCACCAGGAGCATCAAACAGCAGGAACTCCCAGGCATAGAGGAATGCAGAAGCAGACATTGAAACTAAAGGGCAGCAGACCCCCATATATCAGGTGACCACCGTCACCTCTTTAATTCCATGAGATCTGTACTTAACTCCTATATATTATGAGAGGTAAAGAGAACAGAAGAACCGAGAGGGAGCTAGAGAGGATGGAGAAGGATAGAAAAGGCTGCCAGATGGGAAAATTGTAGTATCCCACTACCTAGAGCCCATAGTTGTCCTTGTTATGCATGAGGCCACAAACTTTGCCCAGGAAGAAACTGAGAAGCTTCTGGCAGGATACTTCTACAATCCCCTCTTGACCACCCTTGCTAAGAAAGTCAGCCAGTGTTATGTGATGTGCAGCCAGCACAATGCTAAACAGGGGCCATCTCTGCCACCCGGAATTCAATCCCCATAGGGTGGTCCCTTTTGAAGATGTACAAATAGATTACACTGATCTTCCCTGATGTGGGTGGAATTGGTACTTACTAGTTCTGGTCTGAATGTACTCAAGATGAGTGAAAGCCTTCCTTACTAGGACAGAGAAGTCTCATGAAGTAGTAATAGTGTTGCTCAGAGGGGTTATTCCTCAGTAGTTTGGGTTGCCACTCTGGATCAGATCTGCCAACAGATCAGCCTTTGTAGCAGACATAGTGCAGATTGCCTGGAAACTACATGCATCATATAGGCCTCAGGGCTTGAGCAGGGTACAGCACATTAATAGAACCATAAAAGCAGTAATCAGTAAACTCTGCCAAGAAACAAATCTTAATTTAGTACAGGCTTTACCACTGGTTTTGTTCAAATTAAATGTACTCCTTACAAAGGGACAGGGTATTCCCCTTATGAGATAATGTATACTAGGCCTCCACCAAATCTCTGCAATCTACCACTAAGCCCTAAAAAACTAGGGGAAACCAAATTGCATGAGCACTTAGAAGCAATATGAAGAGTAGCAAAGAGGATCTCCACTTGAGTAGTTGACCTGGCTCTGGTTAATCTTTGTGTGCCTGTTCATCCTTTTTCTTCAAGAGACCAAGTCTTTGTCAAGGACGGGCACCTGGTCTTTCTCAATCCCAGGTGGAAGATACCCTACACCATCATCCTGACCATACCCTCAGCAGCAAAATTAGAAGGGATCCTCACCCAGATTCATCATTCTGGGTAGGCTGAAAAGAGCTTCACCACACTTGTGGGAGACAAAAACAGATCTGGCTAACCCCTGCTAGGTAACACTAAGGTGATCAACATGTGCTGCTCCAGCCACAAACCAGGAGCTGACTGGTCAACACATGGCTGAAGCTTGAGGACATCCATCATGGGACTTATCTTAATTGGACTTTGAACCTTGAGAAAAGGGGAGGATGGGTTAATTTGTGTACTCACATTACTAAGGTGGGACAAAAGGTGATTACCACATTATTATTTTACAGTTTCTGTGAGCAGAGTGTGAGGGCATCCACAAGGGGATTTGTACTTATAACCAAACGTAGTATGTAGTATGTGATTCAGGGAATAATCAATCTTACATGTGTTATAATCCATGAACCTCCAGTGAGTACCACCTTTGAAATATGGATGAGCAACAATGACAAAGTCTTGGGCAATTACTTAATTTATAAAACAAAAATAAGGGGAACCTCAACACAAGAGGTGATTTATTTTGATGTATGTTATGCCATTAGCTTAAATACTATGGGAATATCATGTGGGTAGCTAAGCTGGGAAAGAAACTACATGCTCTTGTATGCTCATGTACTTGTATGAAGTTAGCTTTACTGAGTGATGGAATCGGGGTCAAGTTAAATGGGCTATTTGTAAAACAGATCATACAGCCCCTATACTTCTATAAAAGGGAAGGGCATCCTTAGACTATAAGAAAAATCATTGCACCCCTATGTATGGAGTTAGGTCTAACATGACCTCAGGACATCAGCAGCCGGGAGAAGGGAAAGTGGCTGTGCCTTGAAATAGATGGTAAAGGGAGACCCAAGAGTAGACATTACTCTCAAAAGGGTTACTACCACTCAGAAAAGAGCCAGTTACAAAGTTTTCCAGTCATTCTATGAGGAGGCCACTGGACACATGCCCTAGCCTCCACATAATGCCAAAAATTTATTCTTGGGACTGGCTGAGAGCATATTTCAGTCTCTAAATGTTACATCATGTTAAGTGTGTGAAGGAACACTTAATGGGGGATCGGTGGCAGTGGGAAGCAAAAGAGTTGCTACCTCACGAGGTTATCAATATCACGGCCCTTTAAAAGCCACCTCCAATGAAGCTTTTTGGGTCTTGAAATCTTTCATCATAGGCCAGTATTGCCTTGATAGATGTGGGAGAAACTTCTCCTCATCTGTTGGGGAGCCAACCTGTCTGGGACAAAAGACTTACAATGCCTCAAGGAGAAAATATGAATGGTGGGTAACTAACAGGATTGCACAAAACCCTCTTAGCAGATTTTCCCTTCTGAGTGAGGGATAGGAGAGAAACTTCTTTCTGAGTCTGAGATTGACCCTGGCCAAGATGTATTAGATATGCAGTAATTAGGTATATGCCCGTATTTCCAAAGAATGCAGTGGAAGCTGTGTAATAGGGGTCACAAAACTCCCCTTTTTCCTATTACTACTCATGACTGGAAAATTACTTGGCTAACTGGTCTCTGCCACATTGTCCCATCAAAGGAGGGAAGTTACAATGGTAGACTGAAAAGATGACAAGTGGTTCCCTGAAAAGATAATTCAGCATTAGGGACAAGCTACATGGGCTGAAGATGAGTAATGGGGATATTGAACCCCCATTTACATGCTGAATCAGATAAGTAAATTACAAGAAATACTTGAGATTATAACCAATGAAATAGACAGAGTACTAATGCTGCTAGCACAACAGCAAACCTAAATTCAAAATGCTGTCTATCAGAATAGGCTGGCTCGGGATTACCTATTAGCTCAAGAAGGAGGGGTTTGTGGAAAATTCTATTTAACCAACTGCAACTTACAAATTGATGGTCAGGGGCAGGTCATAGGATATGGTGAAAAGAATCAAGACATTGGCCCACATCCCAGTGCAAACCTGGAGTGGATGGAGCCCTTGAAGCTTATGTGGAAGATGATTTTCAGCCTCTGGAGGATTTCAAACCCTAGTGTGAGGAGTGTTAGCCATCATCGGACTTTGCTTAATTATTCCTCGTCTCCTCCAAGTAGCAGTCAGGGCTATATGTTTGATGATTAAGACAGATGTCGATCAACAAAACGCATGACATATGTTCTATGTGAAACATCGTCAGCTCCTACAGGAGGGAGCTGATGGTGAGACCCCAAGTTGAAAGATAAATGGAGTCCCAAAGACGGGAATTAGAGAAGATATCCAGAGAAAGTATGTTCTGACCTGGAAGGACAAAAGGCTTCTCACAGAAATTCAAGGACACTCCTACAAAGTCCTCCCCATGGTGACTAGCTCTTAAGAATTCGTAAAAACTTAGTTTCCTGGAACCTTGAAACTAATGCTTGCTTTGGCTTCTGTAAATCCTGCCAGTGCTTCAAGATCTCCAATAAGGAGACAATATGATTGTTCCTTTGTCTGCCGACTTGTGAGTGCTATAAAAGGACAGGGAAGAGCTGATCCGGGATCTCAGCCATCTGGGATGCTAGTCTCCTGAACCTTCACCGGCTGGAATAAAGTCCTTTCCTCTGACCAAGCTAGTTGTTCAGGTGATTTTTGTGTCTCCATCAGGCCTCATTTTCCTACTTAATATATAACATATAATATAAAAAACCCTTAGTGAAAAATACAGGCAAGTCCGTGAAGAAAACTAAAACATACAATGCAAAAATAATTAAGTGATTATTAGTAGCATCACATTTTGCAATGTTGATGAATGAAGGACAAGAACAAAACATAAAATTGATTTTTCATCTCCAGTGTCAATTACAAAGTAAACTGTTCTGTTATGAATATTTGTGAAGAATATGTCCATACAAAGTCACTCTTGTTCTTTAACAGAAAACACTCAAAGCTTTAGATCTACAATCTAAAACCTTACTTTGGAGAGATGGTCAAGAGGCTCTTTACCTCATCCTTTTTCAGGTTATACTCACATATTGCCATCAGACAAATGGATATACAGAGCCAAATAAAAAGAAAAGGAAAAACTTGTAACATATTTAGCTTCTGAAACTTTAATTGTTTAGAAATTTGGCCAGAAGTCTGTTCCTTCCTACTCTTTATGGGTAAGGTCATAGAAACCAAGGATAATAATCCTCACGTATTTGAATAATGACAAAGGAAATGAAAGTCTTAGCCCCAAAGTAATGTAATTCTTTTTTTTTTTTTTGGAAGAGACAGAGTCTCACTTTATTGCCCTCAGTAGAGTGCTGTGGCATTGCAGGTCACTGCAACCTCCAACACCTGGGCTTAGGTGATTCTCTTCCATCAACCTCCTGAGTAGCTGGGACTACAGGCACCTGCCAGAACACCTGGCTATTTTTTGTTGCAGTTTGGCCCGGGGCCGGGTTTGAACCCACCACCCTCAGTATAGGCAGCTGGTGCCCTACCCACTGATCCATAGGAGCCACTCAAAAGTAAAGGAATTCTTAATGCAATTATGTCTCTTTTCCATTACATTTTCTTGACAATTTAGCTTTAGTAAATACTATGTAGGATAAACAATGTCAGCTCAGAAAAATATTCTCCCCTACATAAATTTGATAACAGGATGTCTGCTGCCACATAATTCTTCGCAAGCTAATCTTTGCCTATTGAGCTTACTCAGACTGATAGCAATTTAGTTAAAATAAAACTTGAGTGTAGTTTGAGTTTGTGCAATAGTTGACTCCATTGATGTTATGTATGAAATGGCAGCTTTCTGGCTCTTGGTATACCAGACCTTCAGAATGAAAAATGTAAAATGGCAAAGAAGAAAATATTCTAAACATTTTGAGTTTTAGATATTGTGACTATATATTTTGATTGTCCCTGTTTAATTTTAAGGTAAAAATTTGTCCTGGTTTGGAGTATAAATTATATGGTCATGCTAGGTTTATACAATGAAAATAGATTAACAGAAAATCAGATGAGGGCAAAATAGAGGTTATAAAAAAACTATACACAAAAGCAGCTCGCTTTGGGGGGAGAGAGACAGAGATATGGGGTGGGGAATATACAAAATACAAAAAGATAATTCTTTCTTTAAGCTACAAAATAAATATGAATTCTACAGGTCAAACAGTTAGCCACTACCTCTATGCAAAGTCTATTGAGAAAGCAGCACTTAAAATAACAATAATTATTGCATAAACAATTATCAAAACAATCAGTTATCTTTTTAAGCAACTACTGATAGCTGTAGCTAGGAGAGCAAATCCAGTTGTACGTGAAACAGCAATGATTAACTATTTGGGAAAGCACAGCGATTTGTGAGGAAACAAAACAACAAAATCTCTCAGTATCATATTGGAAATATAAGACACAAAGCTTCAGTCTGAAAAAAAGACTGTTGATATCTCATCGCAGCAATGCACTGCAACTATGGGTCAGTTAACTACCACTAATTCACTGAAGGAATCCAAAATTTAAGGAAGCTTAACACCAGCACCAGATGAAACAACTATCAAGGAACTGTGTTACAAAGTGTAGAAATAATTTGGAATAGCTCTTGAGGTTATGAAAGAACACAGTTTCTGCTTCCTTATGGCTGTGTCTAATCTAATTAATGCACCATTCTTTAAGCTAAAAAAATACAATTGGTTTACTAAAATTCATAGTTGTCTGGAAACAACAGGAGATTTTTTTGATAAAATGTTATTTTTATATTTACCAATATCCAAATAAGAACACACACTATTTTTCAAGGTTTGTAAAATATATCAGAGAGGAGTCAATTTTTTGCCTCAAACCTTTCTGATCTGGAAGATTATAAAACACCAGGTATAATTACAATGAGATTATGATTTATAAAACATCCACAAAACAAGTGGAGAAAATTTGAAATTACTTACATTTTTCATACCATAATCATAATATTTGTGGAGACAAATATAGCTAAAGAAGTCTTGTCTATTTGAGGAAAAATAATTGAATTTCTAAAACTGAGTAAAAAAAAACTGAGTTTTATTGATCTGGCTACATCAGCTGAAAACTACTTTTCTATGTGAGAGCTCTAGTTATATAAATATTCTTGCATTATATTAGTTTGATATTTGAACTTAAATGTCATTTGAATGGCTAAGGCCATCCCTCTAGGGCCTAGATATACCTGAAAGCTCATGACAAGATTTTTAGAGAAAGTTGATTTCAAAGAAATGTTTAGAATCATAAAAGCTACAGACAAATACACTCTTTAGCTTACACGAAAGCCAACAAACATTCACACTAAGGGCTATATAGCCCAATTCCAGTGATGACATTACTCCTCCCAGTAAAATAATATTTAAAGGACTCCTAAAATATATAACAAGTTAAATCCTTAAGTCTCAGAGGAAAAACAGTCTGAGACTACCAAATAGACAATGCAATAATTATCATAATCTTATAATATTATGGTGTATTCAGCCAATGTTAGTAGCGTTCATTTTATATTTATTAATTTATTGAAGGTAATTAAACTTCTGGGGTTAATTAAATATTCATTAGTTTATAAGTAAATATGATTACATTTTCCTGCTTTTTAATATCTATATGTAATCTCATATTCATCCATGTAATCATTCAACGACTTAAATAAAGTAGTACGTTCAACTAGAAGTAATCTATAAAGCTCTACATGTCTTAATTTATTTCTAATCTATTAAATTATTTTCTCTAAAATCTATGCATCCTTGGATTATTTACAGTATCACTTTGTTCACCTGTTAACCATTTAATTCATTATTTTTATTAATAGCAAAGTCTTTCTTGTTCCACTGTCCTTATGGTTCAGGCTATTTATTGTTATGTTTCCCTGAGCAAATTATTTTAAATGGATTCTTCTAAGTAAAGTCTTGTCATTTCATAAACCAAGAAAACATACTAGCATCTAGTTTTCTCCTAGCAAATCTCTAGTTTGAAAAATGTTATTCGATATCTATTTAATTTAGGATAATTAAAAATAAAATTTAAATGTTTTATTACAGAGCTTTCCTATAAAATCCACTGCAAAAGAAAAATTGCAATTGACTTAGAAAAGGAATAGAAAAAATATAAAAAGATTTTAGTGTCAAAACAAAGAAAGAAAGAAAGAAAGGACAAGGGAGGAAATCTGATGTTTTAAATGACATGTGAATGAGATGTAACAAAGCAATTCCAGTAGGTAGACGTAGTATAAAAGAAAGTACTCATATTAACATTATTACCATCATATTGAGGGCTGGTGGAGGCAAATACAAATGAAGAGAAGGAGACATTGTATTCAAGAGATAAACTAAAGAGGGTAAATAGAGTAATATTTTTAGAAATTTTAGCTAGGTCCAGAAATAAATGCCAAGCAGGTGTCATTGATTGCAAAAAAGAATAATGCTGTCATATTTTTTCTCTGCATACATACATAAAATATGTATGAGAAACTATGTTTAAGTAGTAAATAAGCTTTTAAAAGAGTATAAAGCATAGTATCTTTTTTATTAAATCATAAATAAATAGATCATTTATACATTAATGCATTTATGGGGTACAATGTGCTGATTTCATATAGAATTAGGAACTCTTACATCACACTGGTTAATATATACCTCATCTCATTTACTCATTGTGTTAAGACATTTATACTCTATACTAATAGAACTGACATACACCCTTGCGCTATGCACCATTGGTGCGATCCCACCATTCACCCTATCTCGATCTGACCTCCCCCTCCCTTCTCATTGCCTCTCCTCCCCCCTTCAACTTGGGCCATAGTTGTGGTCTATTCTTCATATGAAAGTGTGAGTGATTGTAAATTGGTTTCATAATAGTACTGAGTACATGGGATATTTTTCTTCCATTCTTGAGATACTTTACTGAGGACATGTTCCAGATCCATCCATGTAAACACAAAAGAGGTAAAGTCTCCATCTTTTGTAGTATTCCAAGGTATACATATACCATAATTTATTAATCCATTCATGGGTTGATGGACAATTGGCCTTCTTCCATGACTTAGCTATTATGAATGGAGCTTTTATGAACAATCTGGTGCAAATATATTTGTTTTCAAGTGATTTTTGGTCTTTTTTTTTTTTTTTTTTTTGGCCGGGGCTAGTTTTGAATCTGCCACCTCTGACATACGGGGCCAGCGCCTTAGTCCTTTGAGCCACAGATGCCGCCCAATTTTTGATCTTTTGGATATACACCTAGTAGAGGAATTGCAGAATGAAATGGCAAGTCTACTTTTAGATCACTGGGTATTCTCTGTATTTCTTTCCAAAAGGGACTTACTAGTTTGCACTCCCACCAGCAGTGCAGAAGTGTTCTCTTTTCTCCACATCCATGCCAACATCTGTAGTTGTGGGATTTTGATACATGAACCACTCTTACAGAAGTTAGATGATATCTCCAAGAGGTTTTGAGTTGCATTTCTCTGGTGATTAAAGATGATGAGCATTTTTTCATGTGTCTGTCGGCCATGCGCCTATCTTCTTCAAAGAAGCTTCTGTTTAAGTTCCTTGCCCACAATGAAATGGGATTACTTATTCTTTTCTTATTAATAAGTTTGAGTTCTCTGTGGATTCTGGTTATCAAACCTTTGTCAGAGCATAATCCGAAAATATCCTCTCCCATTCTAAGGACTGTCTGCTTGCTTTACTTAGTGTGTTCTTGGCTGTGCAGAAGATTTTTAGTTTGATCAGATCGCAGTAATGTATTTTTGGTGTTGCTTCAATTGTCTGGGGGGTCTTCCTCATAAAGTATTCTCCCAGGCCAATTTCTTTAAGTGATTCTCCTGCACTCTCTTCAAGAATCTTTATAGTTTCATGTCTTAAGTTTAAATCTTTTATCCAGTGAGAGTCAATTTTTATTAATGGTGAAAGGTGTGGGTCCAGTTTCAGTCTTATACAAGTCATCAGTCAATTTACCTTGTACCATTTGTTAAATAGGGAATGTTTCCCCCAATTTATATTTTTGATAGGCTTATCAAGGATTAAATGATGATAATTGTCTGGGTTCATCTCTTGGTTCTCAATTCTATTCCATACATCTACCTCTTTATTTTTGTGCCAATACCATGCTGTTTTGATCACTATAGATTTGTAGTATAATTTGAAGTCTGATAGCATGATTCCTCCTGATTTGTTTTCATTTCTGAGTAATGTCTTGGCTATTTGAGGTTTTTTTATGGTTCCATATAAAATGAAGTACTATTTTTTCCAGATCTTGAAAGTATAATAGTGGTGCTTTGATAGGGATTGCATTAGATTTGTAAATTGCTTTGGGTAATATGGAATCAACAATGTTGATTCTTCCTAGCCATGAGCTAGGTATGTTTTTCCATTGGTTAATATCTTCATTGATCTAGCCCCCCACATACACCAAGCAGGTCCCCATAGTTTCAGGCTGTAGTTCTGAATGGGACCTTTGTAAAGCTCTAAGGGAAAAGCCCCCATCACCAGTCCCATTTCTTTGATAAAGGACTGGTCAACTACAACTCCAGGAGCCCTCAATTCAATTTCACCTTGCCAGGTTATCTAGCCAAATGGTAAAAAGTAATCAAGGGGCAGAATCAGTGGAAAAACTCTGGAAACATGAATAAACAGAGTAGATCAACTCCCTCAAGGAATGACAAAGGAGACACAACAGAAGTTCCTATTCATAAACAAATGGCTGAGATGTCAGAAATTGAATTCAGATTATGGATTGCAAATAAAACTAACAGAATGGAGGAAAAGATAGAATTAGAAATTCAGGGAGCAATTCAAAAATTGTCTCAAGAACTCACTGAATTAAAAGACAAAATTACCAAAGATTTTGACACATTGAGGCAAGAACTTGCAGCCCTCAAAGATCTAAGAAATATCATAGAATCACTCAGTAAGAGAACAGAACAGGCAGAAGAAAGGATCTCTGACATTGAAGACAAAGCTTTTGAACATTCTCAAAACCTCAAAGAGGAAGAGAAACGGAGAGCAAAAATGGATCATTCTCTAAGAGAACTGTGGGGCCACTCCAAAAAAGCAAACATTTGCCTTATAGGAATTCCTGAAGGAGAAGAGGATGGTCCGAAAGGCACAGATGCTCTACTCCTAGAGATAATTGAGGAGAACTTCCCAAGCATTGCAGGAGACACTGAAATTCAGATAAAAAACTGTTTCAGAACCCCAGCACGATTCAACCCAAATAAAGTATCTTCTAGAAACATTGTAATTAACTTCACCAAAGTTAATATAAAGGAGAAAATCCTGCAAACAGCCTGATGTGAAAAAATCATAACCTACAAGGGGAAGAATATTAGAATGACTTCAGATCTTTCTGCTGAAACTTGTCAAGCCAGAGGAGTTTGGTCACTAACCTACAATCAACTAAAGGAAAACAACTTTCAACCCACGATACTACTGTATCCAGCTAAACTGAGCTTCATTTATGATGGAGAAGGTAAATACTTTAATGATATACACATGTTGAAAAAATTTTCCATAACCAAATCCAGTCTTCAGGATATCCTCAGACCCATCCTCCATAATGACCAGCACAATGCTCTACCACCAAAATAAACTCACTCTACAATTCTTTACCAAAACCCAATTTCCACAGTGGTGTAAAAATTCAAAATGTCCACTGGACTTTTGAAAAACTTGACATTCAAAATAATCTCAGGCTTATCAATACTCTCAATTAATGTGAACCACTTAAACTGTCCTCTTAAGAGGCACAGGTTTGCTGACCAGATACAAAACATCAGGCCAGATATTTACTGCATACAAGAATCTCAAGTCACCTTAAAGGATAAATATAGACTCAGGGTGAAGGGATAGGCATTTGTAATCCAGGCAAACAGAAATCAGAAAAAGAAGGGATCTTTAAACAAAAGGGGAAGACTAATCTTAACCTATAGAATAAAACTAATAAATGTTATTTATGAAACATTATTCTTCAAGGCACACAGCAAATTGTATAGATTTTTTTTTATTTTATTAACTCATAATGTCTCTGCATGTTAGATAAAGATAACTTTAATTCACTTCATTACATAGGAGAGGAATTGGAGACATAGATACCAACAGGTCAGAGAATTAAGATAAAAGAAAGACTCATGTAATTACCACCACTGCCACAGGAATTACCATATTCGTTAAAAAGATTTTATTTCCAATCTCAAAATGATTTTGTAGATATATACTAGCAAAAATCCATAATTCCAGTGACCTAGTAACAAAAACAAAATATAAATTCCTGAAGGTGTTGGTGAAAATCTACTAATAGTCAATTTGAAAATTTTAACTTCTTGAGACAACAAAGACTTACAAAAATTCCATGATCCTAATGGCAGCATGATCAATGAAAATAAATTTTTTAATGTAATCAATGTCTTCCCCTTTACTATCATTAGTATATAAACATAATCCATGTATTCCTGCTATTAAACTCTTTGGGAACAGTGACTATTTTTCAAACTTATTTTTATTCCTCAAGATGTTGTATATTCAGCACTCATTAAATATGTGGTAAATTTAGATGTCTAGAGTTAGCCTAAAATATTGGTTAGTAGCCACAGTTACTGTCACAACTAAGACAAAATTTAATAGAACACCTTTCCATTTGTTATAATTTTACTTCCTTCTATTGGAAACACTTAAAATAATGAACATCTATACATAAGATTAACAAAAGGACAAAAATATTCATGACAATAATCTACATAAAAAATTCCAGGTTAAACGAGATCTCAAGGAAAATATTATATTAGGCTGTAATCTAGCCAAAATTTCACTTCACTTTATTCAACATCATATTTGTAACTATTATTATTATTATTATTATTATTATTACTTGATACAGGGTCTCCCTCTGTCCCCCAAGCTGCAGTGCAGAAGTATCATCATAGTTTTGTAATGCCTTGAATTTCTGGGCTGAACTAATTCTCCTGCCTCAGCCTCATGAGTAGCTGGGACTATAGATGTGTGCCATCCCACCTGGCTGATTTTTCTATTTTAATAAAGATGAGAATCTCACTGTTGCTCAGGCTGGAATGGGACTTCTGACTTCAAACAATCTTTCCATCTTAGCCTTATAGAGTGCTTGGATTACAGATGTGAGACACTGAGTCCAGACTAATATTTACTTTTTAAAATAATTTGTGTTTTTTTTTTTTTTCCAGTTTTTGGCTGGGGCTGGGTTTGAACCTGCCACCTCTGGCACATGGGGCTGGCGCCCTACTCCCTTGAGCCACAGGTGCCGCCCTTGAGGTTTTTTTAATGAAAGAAAGTTCACCCTTACTTTTTTTTTTTAATTGAATCATAGCTGTGTACATTAGTTCAACCATGGGGTACAGTGTGGGGGCTTCACATGCAATCTGAGATATTTTATCAACCTGATTGACATACCATTCATGATATTTTCTCGTTTACTATATGAAAAGATTTTTGATCCTTGTTTAGAAGTTTTCTCCTGACCCTTCGAATATGTACCACACATGTAATCTCACCCTTTGTCCCATCTCCCCCCACCCTCTCCCTCCCCTTCCCTCCCTCTCCCCTTTCCCCATCTTCCTGTGCAATAAATGGGTTGTATCCTTCACTTGAACGATAAAGAATTTGTCTCATATTAGGGGTGTATACATTGGATACTTTTTCTTCCATTCTAGAGATACTTTGCTAAGG
>CAUYON010004411.1:0-16644 GCA_963573935.1 Arctocebus calabarensis | reverse complement strand
TTAACAAATATGAAATGTCCATCTTTATCCTTCTTTACTTTGGTTGGTTTAAAGCCTATTGTATCTGCAAATAAGATTGCAACACCTGCTTTTTTCTGTTTTCCATTTGCCTGAAATATAGATGACCATCCCTTAACCTTGAGTCTAAGGTTATCTTTTAAGGTAAGGTGAGATTCTTGTATTCAGCAGATATCTGGCCTGAGTTTTTGTATCCATTAAGCCAACCTATGCCTCTTTAGAGGACAATTTAAACCATTCACATTAATTGAAAGTAATGATAAATCTGTAGAAAGTCCAGTGGACTTTTTTAATCCTTTCATCACTGTGGAAGATGAAATTTGATAAATAGTTTCTGGGTGAGTTTACTTTTGTGGTGGAGGTTAGCGCTGGTCATTGTGGAGGATAGGTCTAAGAATATCCTGGAGAGCTGGTTTAGTTATAGCAAATTTCTTCAACATGTGGATCTTGTTGAAGTATTTAATTTCTCCATCATAAATGAAACTCAGTTTAGCTGGATACAGGATCCTGGGTTGAAAGTTATTTTGTTTTAGGAGATTAAAAGTCAATGACCATTCTCTTCTAGCTTGAAAGATTTGATCAGAGAGATCTACAGTTATTCAAATATTCTTCCCCTTGTAGAATTACATTTGGCTGCTTTCAGAGTTTTCTCCTTCATATTGACTTTAGTGAACTTAATTATGATGTGCCTGGAGGATGTCTTATTTGGGTTGGGTCATACTGGGGTTCTGAAACTGTCTGCTATCTGAATTTCAGAATCTCTTGGCATGTCTGGAAAGTTCTCTTTCATAATCTCATAAAGAAGAGACTCTATGCCTTGTGATGCCACTTCATCATTTTCAGATATTCCTATAAGGTGAATATTGTTTTTCTTCTAGTTATCCCAGAGTTGTCTGAGAGAATGATCCATTTTTGCTTTCCATTTCTCTACCTCTTTGGAAGTTTGGTAGAGAGACAAAATCTTTGGTCATTTTGTCTTTGAATTTGTTGAATTCCATCTTTTGGATTGCTGCTTGAAATTCTAATTCCATCTTTTCCTCCATTCTACTGATCTTATTTGCTATCCAGACTCTGAGTTCGATTTCTGACATCTCAGCCATTTGATTATGCAAGGGATCTTGTGCTTCATATCTACCTTGTCATTCCTTGGGGGAGTTGATCTACTCTGATTATTCACATTGCCAGAGATTTTCTGTTGATTCTGCCTCATGATTATTTTTCACTGTTGCCTATGACCGTTTTTAGAGTTGGGGAGGTGTCTCTCCCAGATCAGACCCTGGCAGAATCACTCTGTTGTTACTGGATCTTTGTAGGGAGTGACCCTGTGTCTCTAAAGATTTCTCAAACCCCACAGGGTGGAGAGCTCATATCCTCCTCAGCCTGCTTAGAAGTCACTTTAAATTGCTAACTTGGGCTAAGCAAAAGCTTTCCCAGGAAAGCACTTGTGGCTGGGATTACTCCTTAAGCACTTGTGGCGGGGATCCACTTACCCAGTGTGCCAAAACCAGTCTCACCCTATGCCCCTGAGGGCTAAGGCTGCAAGGCGTCTCAGTCCCCACCTTTAGGCTGCTCAGTCACTAGATTACTCACTCCCGCCTGATGTTTGTTCTGTGACCCTGAGGGTGGAGCTTGCCAGGGAAGTTTTCCCACAATGGCTCCACACAGCCCACAACCAAACACTGGTAGCTCTGTCTTGCTCGGTGGCCCAGTCTGGAGCCCCAGACAACGCTCAAAGACCCCTGCACTTTTGCCCAAGTTCTCCCAAGGCACTTCAACCGAGCGCCAAGTCCAAAAGAAACCCAAACAGCACACAGGCAAGGCCTTTCCAGCCTGCAGTCCCCCTGTTGCCCCACCCACAGCCACCAACAGTATTAGACCGAATGAATGAATGCACGCAACCACTTGCCCAATCTCTGCCGCTTTTGCCTTCCTCAGGGTGTCCAGAAGTCTCATGCTGTCTCCCTGTGTCCCCAAAGGGAAGTTTCTGGGCAGATCCCACCTGCCAGAGATGCCTGAAGTCCTCTCTCCCCAGTCTCACCATGCCCAGTTGCAAGGACTATATCTTTATTTTTGTACCAATTTATGCTGTCTTGGTTACTATAGGCTTATAGTATAGTTTGATAATGTGATACCTCTTTTTGTTTTGTTTAATTTTGTTTTGTCTTTTGTTTGTTTTGCTTAGGATTGCTTTGGCTGTTTAGGTTCTTTTCTGGTTCCACATGAAGCATAGAATTATTTTTTCTAAATCTGTGAAATGTGCCATTGGCATTTTGGATTGCATTGAATCAATAAATCACTTTGGGTAGTAAGTACATTTCAATAATGTGGATTCTACTGATACTTGGAAAAGATATGTTTCTATAGTTGTGTCATTTATGATTTCTTTTCTCAGTATTTCATAGTTCTCCTGTAGAGATCCTTCACCTCCTTCGTTGAGTATATTCCTAGGTATTTTATTTTTGTAGCTATTGTGAATAGTATTGTGTTTTTTATTTGACTCTCAGCTTGACTACTACTGATATATAGAAATGCTACTTATTTGTGTATGTTGACTTTATATCCCGAGACATTGCTGAATTTATTTATCAATTCCAGGAGTCTCGTGGTAGAGTCTTTATCCACACTGCTTGATTGTCCTCTAAACTGGGGGTGTGAACTGCTGAAGGGTGTGTTTAAGAATATGAGAGCTTAACGTGACCTCAGAATAGATCTCATGGATACTCTGAATAATTAATTTCTTCCCTTCACTTACTACTTTCTCTCTAACTATCCCATTTTCTAGGTGAAAAAAACTGAGGTCGAGAATGTTTGCCCCAAACATTCAGCTGGAGATTAGAGCCACGTTCTCCCAGCTCCCTGCAGAGTGCTTTTGGTTAGTTGCATGCTTGCTTGCAACACAGATGCTGTTGTGGGCTGAATTGTGCCCCCTACCTCCAAAATTTATGTATTGAAGTCCTAGCCTCAATAACTCAGAACATGACTATATTTGGAGATAGGGTCTCTAAGGTTAATTAAGTTAAAATGAGATCCTTAGGGTGGGCCCTCAGCCAATATCACTGGTGTCCTTATAAGAATAGGAAATTTGGACACAGACATACACAAAGGAAAGATGATGCAAAGACACAGGGAAAAGACAGCCATCCACAAGTCAAGAAGAGAAACCTCAGAAGACACCCACCTGGATCTCTCCTTGACCACAGACCTCCAGCCTCCAGATTTATAAGAAAATGAATTTCTGTTATTTATTTCCCTCCACTTCCTGGCACTTTGTTATAGTAGTCCAAGCAAAGTAAGACAGGTGCTGTTCTCTCTTGCCAACACACGTTCTGAGAATGGGAAGAAAGGACTCCATAGCACAATAGAATGTATTTGATTTATTTTGTTTTAATCCAGACTGCCAACAAACATGCTTATAACCCCACATTAGATGTAGGTAGCAGTGGAAATAAAGTCATCACATCGAAACATGGGAATAAATAGTGCATGTTTAAATTCCAGCCTGCAGATATTCTTATCTCTTCCAATGCCTGCAGCCCTTGCCCACAATACTGCCATCATCAAAGGTGCTTTTGAAATGTAGAAATCCTGAATCATCCAAAAATCCAAAACTTCAATTGACTCTGTTATGCTTTGGCTATGTTGGCTGATCAAGTAGAGTTAAAAAGGTTAGCCAAAGCTTTTTAGGTATTTGCAAATTAGAATATCAGACTTGCAGAAATTTCTGGGTTCTTTTAAGTGCAATATCAGGTTTAGAAAAGGATTATAGCTTCACCCTTTATGAAGATGGCAAAGACTCTTTATACGAGTCTGGTGTGACTGGTGGCATATGAAGACAAGGTTAAAGCTGGATGCTTTGGGATGTATTGAGGGGATAAATAATTATTGCCAGATTTCTAATTCAAGATGGTAATTCCTTAATGGCTACAAAACATGACAAACAGAAATGCTGTTAAGCTGCCTGGTGTAGGCCAGAATACTGGAATTAAAACCAGGAAACCTGGATTACTTGAACAAATGATTTATTCTCCCTAACATCTGTCCCAGTCTAAAAAATGAGTATCCACTCCCACCTATCACTCACATTGTTGAGAGGCTCAAATGGGAAGATCATAGTGGAGATACACAGAGAATTCTAACTGCCAACCCGAGGTGGGTATGCCTTTCTCTTTAAAAGGCGATCATCCAAAGGAGGACAACACGGAAGCATTTATAGTCATTGAGAAAAATGGCTGACACTGTCTTCCTGCTTTATTCTAGATTTAACTTTCTATTTTAAGATAATGTTAGACTGAGAAGGCTGTTCCAAAAGAGCCTTCCATCATGCAGCCCCCCCACCAATGGTTAACATTTTGCATAATGATAATAAAATTTCCAAAGTGAAGAAATTAATGTTAGTATCACACTAGAGACTCTACTTGAGGTTACCAGTTTTTCACTCGGGTCCTTTTCATGTTCTAGAATCTAATCCAGAATTTCACATTACATTTAGTAGTCATGTCTCCTTAGTCTCTTCCAATTTGTGACAAGCCTGTCCTTGCCTTTCGTGACTTTGAGACTTCGTTATTCTGTAGACTGTCCCTCAGTTTGGGTTTATCTGACGTTTTCTCATGATTATATTGAGGCTATGCATTATTGGGAAGGATCTCAGCAAGGCGATGTGCTCTTCTCGGCACATCCTATAGTTTCTGATGTTGCTACATTGTACAGCAATAAGATGTTAACCTTGATCACTTGTTTAATGTGGCGTCTGGAGGATTTCTCTACCATATCATTACTATTTTCCCTTTTTCATTCATAAATATTTATTTTCAGAGAGATACTTTGAGACTATGCAAATGTATTTCTCCTTAAACTTTTACCCACTGAATCCAGCTGCTTTCAATGAATCTTGCCTACAGCAATTATCACCGTAGCATTCTAAGAGATTTTCTATTTCACTCATTCCATTTCCCTCTACATTTATTATTTGAAATTCTTTTGCAATAAAGAATTATCTCTTGTTCCCTATTCATTTATGTATTCCATTATGCATTTATATCACCATGAGGTCACAGATATTTATTTTATCGTTTGGATTTTAATCCCATACCAGCTCTGGCCACTAGAAGCTCCTTCACCATTGGGTCCTGTGGACCCCATCCACATGTCCAAGAATTTTTTCTTTTTGTTGTTTAGTTGTTTGGTTGGCTTTGTTTTGCTTTGTTTTCCACAATTCCTTGCTTTTTGGAAAGCACATCTTAACCACAAGATGCTTTGGGGTCATGTGCAGTTTGCCTTCCTTACTTAGCTCTGCAATCAACCACTTCCCCACATGTTCATTATTATATCAAAGAATGCACTTAAACTTTTTTAAAATTTATAAAAATTATTATTATAAGAATTAATTCATGCTGTGGAAGCTAAAATGTGTGTTTAATCTATTTTCTAGGTTTCTACCAGCTTCCCTGACCAGCACTATTTCTGCCCATATAGAAAGAGCCTAAAGGTCTTATAAAAAAAAGCAGGGACTGAGCACTTGGTATATAGAAGGCCATGAGTCCACCAAGATTAGTGTGGTTTAATACCATCCACTTTACTCAAGGAGTTCTCAGTTTATATAGGAGATAATTTCAGTAGCCGTGCCCCAAATAATTAGTTTTTAGTACCCAGTAGTAAAAAATATATCAAACATGTATGCTAAACACCTATTTGGCCCATGGAGAAAGTCAACTTGTTCTCAGATTGTGTATACTCAGGCAATAGCTTGGTCCATGTAGTAGACAGAGTGTCCACTCTCCCAAAGATGTCCATGGCCTAATCCCTGAAACCTATAAATAAGTCACCTGACGTGGTGAATAGGACTTTGCAGAATAGTTAAACACCTTGAGATGGGGAGATCTTTATGGATAATCTTGGTGGGCCCAATATAATCACAAGTGTCCTTGTAAGAGTCAGAGAAAGTGATATGATGATGGGATAGGCCAGTGATACAGAGCCAGTGGCCAAGCAATGCAGGCAGCTTCTTGAAGCTGGGAAAGGCAAGGAGAAGGATTGTCCCCTAGAGATTCCAGGAGGAATATGTTCCTGCTCGCCCATTTCACCTCTGACCTGCATAACTGTAAGAGATTAAATTTGAGTTGTTGTCCGCCCATAAATTTGTGATAATTTGTTGTGGAAACTAATATAGCACACACGTAGCATGACTACTAACGATCACGATTCTTTGGTCACCTATATTGTCTGTGAGTCATCAGACAGATTTAGGATCGTGATTTTGTATGAACAGAGGACATTTGCTATGATGTCAGCATGAGGAAAACAGTCCCATTCATAATACCATTCAGTGGAAAGAGACTGGCACATCAAAAGTGGAGAAGGGGCATGCCAGGAGAGTATCTAAGTGTTTTGAAAACAGAAAGCCTTGTTCTACTTATGACATTTCATTCCTAATAACTTGCCCTTTGCCACACACACAGGGCCCATAGGCAACATTAAAAGAAGCATTTAATTGAATACTAGCCAAGACTAGAAGGTGAAATTATCTATTCTATGTTTTTCTTATCACCATGGCTGCCTCTTTTAACCCTTCCCAGGGCATAGAATAAAATTCTGCACGTGGCTAAACTAATGGAGGAATGTGTTGGAGGTTGGCTATCCTTGAACTCAGCCCCCTAACAGCCTTTTAACACTTTGGAAGTGAGGGAAAAGTGGGGAAAAAAGTTTTTTTAACACCCTTCTGAGGTCCAGACTTCTATGTTATTCCAACTTCCTTCATCAAATGCCTGCCACCTTTGAGCTCTGTGTTTTCATTTGGTTAAAGATCTGTTTTTACAAATTAGGATGTATAAATTCCCCCAAACTTTCAAGTCTACCTCAACACAGAAAGCATAAAATGAGTTAATAAAAGTAGACAGATCCATGAAGATCCCCCTGGATTGAATGTGTAGGCAAGAAATCCTCCAGGGAATGGAATATACTTGTTTTGGGTTTTGTGTTCATCTAGAATTTCTCCTGCCTTTAAAAAAACAGGGGGTGATTGGCTACTAAAGAGCAGATGATCAGTTTGATGTGTCTCAGCGTTGTGCTTGTCATCCTGGCTGATTCCCTCTGCCTATTTCAAAGACAGTATGAGTGGCTCTAATTCCCATTCGCACACCAAGAGATCAAATATGAATACTTCCCGAGGAAATGAGAATAGAATGGGAAGCACAGAGATGCTTCTATGCCCCAATTATATTCCATTTTCAGGTTGCGTTCTACTTCTTAAAATGATAGAAAATTGTGGAGTGCTACTAATCTTTGCGGCTTGGATTGAATCCATCTTCCCTGAATTGTTTTAAAGTGGGCTCGTGCTAAGAAGGGCTTTCAAAACAGCCAAGTAGCTGGTCTGGTTGGATTGAGACCTGGTCAATTGGAAAATGTTTTGTTTCTCTAAAATGTCACCCAATCACATCAAAAGCATAATGTATCAGTTTCGAGTTCTATAGATTTATTTTTATGTCTTTCCTCCTGAGTGAGAGAGGGAATCAGTGTTTATTAAATATCTAAAGTGTTTCCTGCACCGCGTTGGTGTTTTACATATTATATCTCATGTTATTCTCACAAGGCAGTCCTACCCCTCCTATTCCTTTTAAGTGTAAGAAAATAAGGACACACTTTAAGAAACTGCTGACATTTTCTAGGAGAACCAGGACATAAGTACAAATACAAGACGAAGAAACAATGTAGTGTGATGAAACAACAGGTATTTTGGAATTCATTTAGAGTCTTTGAGCAACCTGCAGGCTCTAGGGCATGAACAAGTTATATAACCATTCTGAACTGTATATTTGTCAAATGAATATGGCAATAACCAGTTTTTAGGGGCATTGTAGTATATGCTTATCTTACAAGATCTGACAATTAAGTTTGGGAATTCATCCTAGAAAAAGTGCTACATACCTCATTGGTGAATATCACTACAGTTACCTTCAAAGTATTCTACTTGGGAAGCTACTCAGTGATGCCAGCACCTAGTCTACCCTCAAGGCAATTTTGGAACACTTTCTGGAATGACCATCAAAGCTGTCATTGTATCATCCTTGATGTCCTAAATGTCATCAAAATATCTTTCTTTCAATGCTTCCTTTTTCTTTAGGTAAAGAAAAAAGTCATTGGGGGCCAGATCAAAGTATGAAGGGTGTTCCAATACAGTTAATGTTTATTGGCTAAATACTCCCTTGTGGGCAGAGCCATGTAAGCTGGTACATTGTTGTGATTCAAGAGCCATGAGTTGTTGACCAATTTTTTTTTCTTTTTTATTAAATCATAGCTGTGTACATTAGTGCAATCATGGGGTACAATGTGCTGGTTTCATATATAATCTGAGATATTTTCATCAAACTGGTTAACATAGCCTTCATGGCATTATTGTGTTAAGACATTTATATTCTGCATTTAGTAAGTTTCACCTGTACCATTCTAAGATGCCCCATAGGTGTGATCCCACCAATTACCCTCTCTCCACCCATCCTCCACCCTCCCCTTCCCTCCCTTGCCCCTTTCCCAAATTCTTATGCTATAATTGGGTTATAGCCTTCATATGAAAGCTATAGATTAGTTTCATAGAAGGGCTGAGTACATTGGATACTTTGTCTTCTATTCTTGAGATACTTTGCTAAGAAGAATATGTTCCAGCTCTATCCATGTAAACATGAAAGAGGTAGTCTCTAGGCCAAAATTTTCGGTTAAGATTTTTCTATTTCTCTGTCAGTGTTTCCTTGGTCTGCTATGCTTCTCACCATCAGCCAATGATTTTGGCACACAATTCAATGGAATTTTTGCAGTGTTTTTGTCAGTTCTGTTTGTTACTGGCTGCCTGGACCTTTCTTCATCAATGATGCTTTCTCTCCCTTCATTTAATCTATTACACACTGCCATTTTCTTCGTGGCATTATCCTCATAAACTTGGACTAACATGTACCTCATTTCACTTCCACTTTTGCCAAGTTTAACAAGAAATTTCATATTTGTTTGTTGTTCTAATTCAAGCTCAACATTCTTCCAACACATGAAATCATGCAATAATAAATGCCAGTCAGCAAGATACTACCACATATTGATACAAACACAGCTGCAAGACCCTAACATACCAAGGTTATGAAACCTTACCAGGTTGCTTGTACAGTGCTGCCAACCTAAGCATATGGAGGCAAGTTCATGACCTTAATTTCCAGGACTTGTAAATGATAACTAATCTTATTCATTCAATAGTTATTGGCCACCACCTATTAACAGGAACTATGCCAGGCACTGATACTTAGGGTCATGATCGTTGCCATTTTCCATTGTGTTTTCTCACCTAAAATGACACCATGGGTTCTTCTAATGCAATTAATATTTGCAGATAACATCTTATGTGCAAAGATAATGTATAGGCACCACAGAAAAATTAAGGCTAACATTGCAAAACCAAAAATAAAAGAATTATAGTCCATAATTACCCTGTGATGTTGGTGAGCCAGATATTCCAGGGAAATTTGGTCTTTGGTGAGTCTCCAAAGTCAAGTACAGGTGATCCAGAGGATACCTATGGACTTTCAAGGGGCACCCAGCTTGTGTGGCATTAGGGAATCAATTTCTAGTTTGTAGGTTCCATTTGTATCTCTTGCTAAAATAATTTTAACTAAGAACACACCTGCAGTTGAGGTGATTTGGCTTCTCAGCCCCCGCCTTCCCTTAAACAATCTTTCTCCCACTTTACAGAAGACAAACTCTCACTCATCTCCACTCATACTACAGTGCACTACTCTAAAGGTGGGAGGACTTTGGGAATTTTGAGCACTGGAGAATTTTAAGTGTTGAGGAAAAAACTAGCTTTGTTACTGAATAACAAGTCCTTGCAAGTCAGGTACTACCTGATTCTAGGCTTTCAATTTGAAGACTCAATTACATTGTCAATAGACAGATCATTAAAATCAGGTTTTGATAATATATCAAAATGAGTAATTTGCAAATAACCCTGAAAAGAATTGAGTGCCATTGTTGTTTGTGTTAAAACTCTGCTTTCTTCTAGTGATTGGATAAAAAGAGTTTTCTAAGCCCTTAAACAAGCAAGAACAGAAAATGGAAATAAAATTTGTATCGATTATTTATTTAAGGAATAAGCAAAAGTTATTCATAGATGCATGACCTAAATGAAAATTTTCCTTCTATCTCATCAAGAGATATCATCTTCTAAGAAAAGTTTGATGCTTAGTAATGACTACAATATATAGGGTGGCTATAAAGTTCATGTGCAAACTTTATGGCCACACAGTACTATACATTTGCAATTCAGGTCAAGTAACCAGAATAATAATTATTACTGTTTGTAGCAGAGTCCATATTCTTTAAAAATACATATTGGATTATAGAAAATTTAAAACAATTTCAGTTTACGTACTGAAAAAGAGAAGACCAGTTTCTGACATCCAGGGACTGGCTGGCCAGTTAGAGTGAGGCCTTGGAGTTGTTAGGTAGGAGCTAGCCTGGTGTTCATAGCTAGATGTTGGTGTCCTCCTATTAGATATCAACTATCTCATAGAAAACCAACCATTAGACTGGGTTTAATGTCATGGGACTGTGATATAAGGACATAGAATAACACATAAAACAAAACAATACAATTTTTTTTTTTTTTTTGCAGTTTTTGCTGGGGCTGGGTTTGAACCTACCTCTGGCATACGGGGCCAGTGCCCTACTTCTTTGAGCCACAGGTGTGGCCCCCCAAAAAATACAATTTTAAAGTTATAGAGAAAACCACAAAAAATTCCAAACATTACTTTCTCCCAGCTACCATCAGTAACCATTGCTCCTTTACCAGGTATAGCTTTAACTAAGCTCTCACCTTCCATTCTTCCAGGCAAGACTGACCAAGATAAACAATCTGAATTGCCCTTACCTCCCGATAATGTTTACATTTACATTACAATACAGAGGAGAGGACTCTTTGTTAAGCTCTATCCCACATTACTGAATCAAAGTCCAAATTTTGTAAGTTCTTTCAAGCCCTCTCCCAAATTACTGAACCAAAGTCCAAATTTTGTAAGTTCTTCAAGCATGTTCTTACTCAGATGCCCAGCAGTTCCTCTTGCTGAACATTCTTCCCCACTGCAATGACAACATGCCCACTGGTTCAACCACATGTGTGGTATTTGGCAGGAGGCATCGGCAGGAAGACACGTTCCACCAAGACTCAACCGTACTCACTGCTCTGGACTGAGTACCAGCATCCTAGTGTGGACCCTTTGTGTTTACCTATTTGAGGTTTCCTTTGCACAAGGATGGAAGATACATTCATGCTAAGTTGAGCTCCAATATGTTGTTAAATAGCTCAGCATTAAATTTATTTAGCTTATTCTCCTGGGTATATTCTATTTCCTGGCATTTTTTTAATGCCATCAGATTTATATTGTTCTTGGGCAGAATTGTTCTCTGGTCTTCTGATACCTGTTCCTGTGGTCTGCCTGTTTGTCCAGCATTTTGAGCCTTGTTTATCTATAACAGGGCAAGTCTATAGGGAGCTGTAGGAACCGTAGAAGCTATAACACATTTGTCTTAGTAAAGTATCACAAGAATGGAAAAGCAAGTATCCAATGTACTCAATACGAACATGAAGCCAGCACATGATCTAATACACACCCATGTAAGAGAAAAACGCAATTCAATTCAAGATGGGAAGAGGGGGAAGAAGGAAGGAAAAGAGGGGAGGAAGGAGAGGGATGGGTGTGCTCCTACCCAGTGGGCACTATGTGAGGGTATATGACACATTTCCTGGGTGCAGGACACAGTTCCAACAGGGACTCTTCCTAACAAATGCAAACATTGTAACCTAATTGTACCCTCGCATTAATACAATTTTTTTTAAAGCAAGAGATTTATTACAATGAGTTGGCTTATATAGTCAAAGGGCTCACTGGACAAGTCCAAAATCTGGGGGCACAGGCCCTCGGGAAGGAAGAGCTAGAATTGTGGGACATCTGCTAAAGCTTCTATCCACAGGCAGAATTTATTCTTCAGGGAAGCTTCAGTTCTTCAGGCCTTTCAGCCGATTGAACCAGGCCCATCCTCATTACCTAGGTTAATATCTTTAATTTAAAACAACTGGTTATGGACTTTAATTATAGCTACAAAACACCTTCACAGCAGTGCCTCATTTAGCATTTGACTGAACACGGGGGCAGGGCGGCGAGTTGCAGCCAAGGCGAATCCCAGTTAAAGGATGGTAATAAGTCTGACAAATGTGTCTGCAAGCTGGCTGCAGACCCAGGGGAGTTTTCAGTTATGTCTTCCAAGACTGGCATCTTTTTTGGACAAACTTGAGTTGGGTCACCACTTTAAAACCCTACAAAGATGCTTCCTCAGTCCTGTTTGGTGTCCCAGAGAACATCTTTATTTATTCCTGTCTTCCCAGAATCAGGAAGTTTTGTCTCCACCCCATTGGGTGATGCAAGCCTTTGCATCAAGCCTTCAGCCTGATGGTAAGGCAAAAAGTCTCACAAAGAGCCACCTGAAGGACCACAGCTGTTGTCACAAGGTCTCCCCTGTCCAGGCCAAGCCCCCCCTTTCTCTCCTTCCCTCATTCTCATGCTAACTTGTGTGCTCATCTCATTAACTGGCACATTTTCACCAGACACCATTCAAAATAGCAGGGGCCCCTTTGGGACCTTCTGACAGAAACAAGATCACTCACGGGAAAGGTACCTTTGAGCACAAAATGAAGAGGCGATTATGTTTGTCTAAAAGAGAGGTCATTTTGTTTAACCCACAGAGTCACCTCCTCCTTCCTTTCAGTACTTGGGAATTAATAATTGCTGACTTTTTAATTGTTCAGACAGATAAAACTGTCAAGTGAGCAAAAGTTACAGCAAAACCAGCTGTGCCTCATTCTCTTAGGTGTGTATATGTGTTAAAATCTCTTTTCCTACATTTAAACTTTCTCTTCTTAAATTTCTCGAAAGAAGACAGGCACATGGCCTACAGATACATGAAAAAATGCTTACCATCCTTAAGCATCAGAGAAATACAAATCAAAACTACTTTGAGATATCACCTAACCCCAGTAAGATTAGCCCACATGACAAAAATCCCAAAACCAGAGATGCTGGCATGGATGTGAAGAAAAGGGAACACTTCTACACTGCTGATGGGAATGCACATTAATACATTCCTTTTGGAAGAATGTTTGAAGAGTACTTAGAGATCTAAAAATAGACCTGCCATTCGATCCTATAATGCCTTTACTAGGTATATACCCAGAAGACCAAAAATCACATTATAACAAAGACATCTGTACCAGAATGCTTATTGCAGCCCAATTCATAATTGCTAAGTCATGGAAGAAGCCCAAGTGCCCATCGACTTATGAATGGATTAATAAATTGTGGTACATGTATACCATGGAATACTATGCAGCCTTAAAGAAAGATGGAGACTTTACCTCTTTCATGTTTACATGGATGGAGCTGGAACATATTCTTCTTAGCAAAGTATCTCAAGAATGGAGAAAAAAGTATCCAATGTACTCAGCCCTACTATGAAGCTAATTTATAGCTGTCGTATGAAGGGTGCAACCCAACTATAATAAAAGAATTTGTGGAAAGGGGCAAGGGTAGGGAGGGGAGGGGGGAGGTTGAGGTGGAGGGAGGGTAATTGGTGGGGCCACACCTACGGTGCATCTTAGAAGAGTACAGGCAAAACTTACTAAATACAGAATACAAATGTCTTCATATAATAACTGAGAAAATGCCAGGAAGGCTATGTTAATCAGTTTGATGAAAATAGTTAAGATTGTATATGAAACCAACACATTGTACCCCTTGTTTACACTATTGTACACAGCTATGATTTAATAATAAAGACAATAAAATAAAAAAAAGGAAGATCATGTATTTTTTTCAGAATTATAAAAATATGTAATAATCTTAATAGCTAGCCTATGATAATTAACATATATCTTTCAGTGCTTTATTTATTCAACAAATATTAACTGAGTGCCCATTATCAGCTGAGCATAATTCAAATAAAAGAATTTATGATTAAAAAAATAAATAAATAAAAATGTACCTTGACCACATATGGCCCTCTAGGTACTGCCTAATTTCTCAGCTCCCTTCATAGTGGAAAGCCTCAAAATAGTGGGCTCCATTGCTGTGTGTGATTCTCCTAATATTTCTTGAATCAATTCCAATTAGTTTTTTGAGCCCTCCCAGTTAAAGATTAAGAGAGATTTCCATGTTGTCATCTAATGGCTATTTCTCAGTTCTCATCTCCTTCCATTATCAGCATCATTCTGAAATATACAGTAGTCACCTTCAGAATTTCCTCACATTTTTCTCTAATGCTTTACTCCCACCTTTTAAAAATGCTTTCTTTGCTTGACTCTTCTCTGTCTCCCTATTTCCTTGTCAGTTCCATGTCATACTCTTGGCTGGTTCCTCTTCATAGCCCCAGATTCTACCCTTAAGAGTGCCAAACTGTCCAGTCCTCAGATCTTCCCTTTATTACTCATCCTTTGGGTGATCACACTCAGTCCTCTGACTTTAAATCCCTCTGACATGCAAATAATTCAAAATTTCTAACTATAATAAGACCTATCCTTGGAACTGCAGACTCACATAATCAACTTCCTACTGGTATCACCATGTGGAGAACTGACAGTCACCTCAAATTTAACATATCCAAAACCGAACTTATGGTCCCACCTTTCACATGTGTTGATCTTCCTGTTTTTGCTCTTAACAGTAAGTGGCAATTTCATTCTCCCACTGTCTTTAGTAACACATCTTTTTTTCTTTTTTTTCTTGAGACAAGGTCTTGCTTTGTTACCTAGGCTATAGTGCAATAGTGTAGTAGCATCATTACAGTTCACTGTAACCTCATACTCTTGGGCTCAAGTGATCCCCCTGCCTCAGTCTCCTGAGTAGCTGGGAGGCATGGGTTACCATGCTCAGCCAGTTTTATAATTTTTGGGAAGAAGGGGGTCTCACTCTTGCTCAGGTTCATCTTGAACTTATGGTTTCAAGCAATCCTCTCTCCTTGGCCTCCTAGAGTACTAGGATTAGAGGCATGAGCCATCATGCCCATCCTTGAGTACAATATCTTGTTTGTTTTTTTTTTTTTGTAGAGACAGAGTCTCACTTTATCACCCTCGGTAGAGTGCCGTGGCATCACACAGCTCACAGCAACCTCCAACTCCTAGGCTTAGGTGATTCTCTTGCCTCAGCCTCTCGAGTAGCTGGGAGTACAGGTGCTTGCCACAATGCCCGGCTATTTTTCTGTTTTTGCAGTTCAGCCGAGGCCAGGTTTGAACCCACCACCTTTGGTATATGGGTCTGGCACCTACTCGATGAGCCACAGGTGCCGCCCTTGAGTACAATATCTTGAGTCATCTTTAATTCTCTCATTTATTTTTACTTTTTTTTGTGAACATTTGTAAACCTTTTAAACATACATGAAAGTAGAAAGAAACTTTACCCTACATTTTTTGCTTACACCCCCACATCTAATCCATCAGCAAAGTCTTCTTTGTTCTACCTTTAAGAAGAGGTAGACTTCTTAGCACCACACTGTTATTGCCCTCTTCAAGCCATCACCGTTTCTTGTCTAAATTACTGCAAGAACCTCTTGCTTATTCTCCTGGCTTTTACTCATGCCTCCATGTTTCAACATAACAACCAGAGTATTTCTTTGAACACTCATTTTCTTTGAAAATTCATGTAAGATTATGTCACTGCTCTACTCAAAGTCCTCTTCTCATGTCCCTCAGTGTGGACCCTAAGTTCTTACTACGGCTGTGTTCTACAACATTTAGCCACCACCCTGTGCCCTATCACTTCCCTCTTGTGCCTTCCTCCTCTAGCTTGCCTCTCTTCTCCATCTCACCGACCATGCTTGGCCTCAGGGCTTTTGTACTTTACATTTCCTTTGTCTAGAATGCCATTCTTCAATTCTCTGCTCAAATGGAACCTTGCCAACAAGTCCCTTCCTGGCCACTTTACAGATTAGCATTTTTCTTTCTCCCTGATCTTCATTTATATCCCCATTTTTCTTTATGCCTCTTACCTCCACTGACAATATTTATTTGTCCTATATTCTGCTACCATAATACAAACTCCACAAGAGAAAGGACTTTATCCATTATCATTGTTCTTATGTTTTGAATAGTTCTTGTTGTATAATAAGAACTAAATAAAGACTTGTCAAACAAATCTTTTTTTTTTTTTAATTCTTCCAACCCTTGCATAATTAGCTAAAGAAATCTTTCTGTCCATTTTACCTCTCCATTTGTGGATCTTTTTCTCTTTTCTTTTTTTTTTTTTTAATTATTTTATTTTATTTTATTTTATTTTATTTATTTTTTTTTTTTGAGACAGAGCCTCAAGCTGTCACCCTGGATAGAGTGCTATGGCATCACAGCTCATAGCAACCTCCAATTCCTGGGCTCAAGTGAGTCTCTTGCCTCTGCCTCCCAAGTCGCTGGAACCACAGGCGCCAGCCACAACGCCCGGCCATTTTTTTGGTTGCAGCCGTCATTGTTGTTTGGCGGGCCCGGGGGCTGGATTCGAACCTGCCAGCTCAGGTGTACGTGGCTGGCGCCTTAACCCGTTGAGCCACAGGTGCTGAGCC
>CAUYON010004409.1:0-32755 GCA_963573935.1 Arctocebus calabarensis | reverse complement strand
GGAACTCAGAAAAAAAGAGGAGTTGCAATCTTATTCTCAGATACATGTGGATTTAAAGCAACTAAAGTCAAAAAAGATAATGATGGTCACTTTATATTGGTTAAGGGAAAAATACAACAAGAAGACATTTCAATTTTAAATATATATGCACCCAATTTTTGTAGCTATTCTAAATGAAGTTGCCTTCTTGGTTTGGCTTTCAACTAGATTGTTATTGATGTATAGAAATGCTTATACACCAATATAATGATTCTTATATTTTTATTTTGTGTTCTGAAACTTAACTAAATTTATTTAGCAAATCTAAGATTTTTTGATGGAGTCTTTAGTGTTTTCTAGATATAAGATCATATAATTAGCAAACAAGGATAACTTGGCTTTGTCTTTTCCAATATGGATGCCTTTTCTTTCTCTTGCATGATTTTTCTGGCTAAGACTTTCAGTTCTGTGTTGAGTAGAATGATCAGAGACAACAATGAACAAGTATATAATCCCAAACTAGAAAACCTGTCTAAATTCCTGGAAAGATATCACCTCCCATACAAAAATACATGAACCAGAAAGAAACAGAAAACGTGGAAGGACCAAAAACAAGTAATAAAACTGAAAAGTAATTTTAAAAACCCCAATGAAAAAAAGCCCAGGACAATTTTCATAGCTGAATTCTACTAAACATAGAAAGAACTATTACCAATCCTCCTGAAACTGTATCCAAAAATCAAGAAAGAAGGAATTCTCCCTAACTCATTCTATAAGCCCAGTATCACCCTGACACTAAAACCAGACAAAAATACATGCATAAAAAAGAAAAGAACGGACTGATATCCCTAATGAACATAGGTGGAAAAATCATAAACAATACTAGCAATCTGAATGCAATAGCACATAGAAATGATAATACACCATGATCAAGTGAGTTTCATGCCAGCAATGCAAGGCTGCATATGCAAATCAATAAAGGGAATATATCTCACAAACAGAGCTAATAACAAATACAATGATTATCTGAACAACAAAATGCATTTTATAAAATGTAACATCTATCTGTAATAAAAACCCTCAACGAGGCATAGAAGAAACTGATGTCAAAATTATAAAGGCCATATAACAAACCTATGGCCAACATTATATTGAATGGGAAAAGATTGAAAACCTTTTCTCTAAGAACTGATGTTTTGCTTTATATCATCTAATTTAGTCTTCATTCCTTCACTCCTTTATAGACAAAGAGCTAACATTCATAAAAGTTAAGTAGATCATTTGAAAGAAACACTGAGAAAATATTTATGATAGAGGAAGGGACCCAAGAGAAAAAAAATAGTAAAATATTCCAAAATCTTTCTATGCTGAAAAGCCTTTAAAATTATTTGTGCTCAAGGACATTCCCACCTACCCACAGGACAGATCTTTACTATCCTATCATCCCCTCTCATATCAAGGCCCACATTTTCTAGCTTCAATTTGCTGCCTCTCTCCAACATCCCAGGGGTCTTTTTAGTGTCTCTATCCCCAAGGAATCTGTACTCTCAGTTAGGACCCTAATAACAGGATAAATATTCCAACTCTTTTATTCTCCACACTGAGCCCTGCAGGACCTAAGACACCCATACTACTACCTGCCCAGACCTGGTAAGTCGGTCCGTGTATTTAACCCTGGAGTTAGCACACTGAAAGCAGATGAAATACCTGAACTGCTACTAAGACAATTTTTCCACTGAGAAGTTCTTTACTTCAGATTAAAGTGACTTATAAATGAATCGTGCTTTTTGATCACAGCTTTGTGCCATGTAGTACAATTGGCTCTTCAGATATACATCTCCAATGGTAATCTCCACAGTAGCTTGTAAAGTAGGAGTCACCTTTTACAGTCACGTTCTATATATATCTTATATATTTTAGGTAAGGCCTTTCTTATGTCAAATACAAAAATAATTCAGAACAAAGAAGAGGGGTGAGAGGCATGAAGTAGAAGTAGAGTTGTTATTCTGAAGAGTCACCTTGAAGAGGGAGGCTGGGAGTTTGATTGCTAGATCTTGGGAGGGAGATGAATCAGAAGAAAATAATATACAATTAGAAGCAGAAGAGGGTTTGCAGACAGAGCCTAAAGCTGTAAGTCTCTAGCCAGTCACCTTCACCTTGGAAAGGGGTCTAACATGCATGCAACCCCGCCCTTAGGCCCACAGACTAGACATCAGTGAATCAGAAGGAAGTGGGAAGAGTTCCTTTGAATGCATTGATGGCAACACAACTCTCCTGCCTTCATTTCCCAGTGCCCTACAATCTTCTCATCCTGGATTTTGTGTGTGAGAGAGATCTAATTCAAATTATTAGTGGACAGACAGGAAGTAAGGTCCTAAAGGCCCTCACCTCAACCTTGATCACTCTCCTGGAATCCAGGCATATTATGCCCAGCACATGCTCTTCCAACTTTATTTCCCCATCTGTGCAAATAGGGCAGAGGCAAGAGAGTTGTAGTCATTGTGCTTTGTAGCCCCCTTGAGCAAGGATGAAGTAAAAGTTCCTTGACCAGCAGTTCAGCAATTTAGAAAACACGATTTAATTATTAAAAGGCTGGGCTGAGTGCAGTGGCTTATAATCCTAACACTCAGGGAGGCCAAGGCATGTGGATGGACTGAGCTCAGGAGTTCAAGAACAGCCTGAGCAAAGGAAGACCCCATCTCTACTAAAAATAGAAAAACTAGCAAGGCGCTGTGGTAGGTGCCTATAGTCCCAGTTACCTACCAGGCAAGAGAATCACTTGAGCCCAAGAGTTACTATGTGCCATGTTGATGCCATGGCACTCCACTCTACTCTGTCCCAAAAAGCAAAAAAAATTATTAAAAGGCTGAGGTGGAAAAGAAAGGAGGGAAAGGAAGGAAGGATATCCCATTCACAACTGGATTTTCTCCATACCACAGAAAGGGCACTGAACCACAGACACTATAAAAACAATATCTTACATAAATGCATGTCCCTGTGTCTTCTGAGTGCAGCCTTGCTTGTGCATTTTGCATAGCAACATAGACAATATGCTCATTCATCAAGTAAAACAGTTTTAAATACAATATTTCACAAGGTTTCCTGCACTAATTTCCCTGACCCTGAGCCCTCAGTCATACAAACATGAAAATCCTCTCTGAGAATGAGATGGTAGAAACTCAATTAGATGCCACAGAAAAAAAGATAGGAAACATGTGGGGGAAGCAATGATAAGACAATTGGGACAAGATTTTCTCTACATCAGATTGACAACTACAGTTGGTACTTGGATGGAAAAGAAGCAGTTCCCTCCTATAGATCATGTTAGGATACTTTACCCTTTTCCTTCCTGCCTTTCTCCCCAAAATAGTCTTCTGTGGTCTCTGGGTATGTGTAGCTAGGAGTAATGCAGATTAAGGTTAGGGGTACAAAGGTTAGAAGACCCTATCTAGAGAGTCCAATTGGTTCCACTGTTATCTGTTTCAGTTAGCAACAAGAACATAGTCATAACCCATTGTACTAAGTTATTTTGAGAAAGGTACTTGTCTGTTCCTCTACTCTTCTTTTCTTCTCTCTGTCTATTCTGGTTCTTTTTCTAATTTTTTCTTCATCATTCCTGATATTCCCTCATCTATGTGTATCTTCTCATTTATTTCCTTATTTACTAGTCAGTTGGTAATTGAGAATTAGAAAAGAGATTAACAAAAAAAATGCAGGAAAGGAGACAGTATGGGAAGAGAGAAAGAGAGTGGGCAATGGATGATAGATATGGGGAGATACATAGTAGAACAGTATGTCATGTGAGCAAACGTGGGTTTCCGTATTTGATTTTAGAGAATAATTCTATGTTCCCAATGATTAAAATTTACTTTTTATTCCCTTTATTTCATGTACTTTGATTTTTATGAGATAATATACTTTCTACACAATCATTCTCAGTGATCTTATCATATATTGTGGCCAAATCAACCTCACTCCTACCACTAACCAGTTGTCTGATTACATGGGTTTCTATCAGCATCCAGATAGGACTCCCAGGGCAAGCATAAAATCCAGACACTACTTGTGTGAGGGACATGGGTACAACTTAGACTTTTCTGTATAAATGCAAGCAATGCAACCTAATTGTAGGTACCATCATATTAATTAGAAATAAAAGAAAAAAGAAAAAGTATTATATATATAATATATATAACATGTATATGTATTATATAAATAATATATATAACATATATATAATATATAACATCTACTATATATATATATACACACACACACATACACATGTGTATGCATGTATTGGAGAAATGGTTTAAGCGTCTTCCATTTCAAAGCCTCTGGCCTTATATGGACCTCAGTAGTTGGAGAACTTGCTAGAAATGCTTTCTAGTGAAAGATTCACCCTGTACCCAGTAATAACCAGATTCAGGTCATCCACCTTCCTAGCTAAAGTTGGTGATGATCTTAGGAGCATGGTTCCAGGAGCCTTTCTGACCAAGGACTGTTAACCCCAGGAAAAGTATGAATTAATGGGCTTATAGGCTAGAAAAAATAAACAAGAGCCAGGCAATCTTCTGGCTATAGCAGCCTACCAGACACTCAGCTCCTCACCTGCATTTTACTGTTTCTGAGCCTCATCTATGAGTTCATTATAGGCTCAATGGCTTGGAAAATACATCAATATCTCTCTTCCTTCTCTTCTTTTTCCTCAAGTCCTGATTGTCCCATCTTGAAAAGTAATCACATTTGAGTCTTCCATTGAATCTGCCTGACCATTTATTATTAATGTTGCTTTTATATTATCACACAGGCAGATGAATCAGGAGAAAATAATATCAGAATATAGGCAAGAGAAGGCTCACAGGCAGAGAGTGGAAAGCTGCAAGAACCTCTAACCACATACCTTCACCATGGAGAGAGTTCTATAGCCATGCCACCTACCTCTAGCCCACAGTCATGGCATCACTGGATCCAGAGGGCAGTGGAAAAGGCTTTTTTAAACCTTGGTGATGGTACCCCACCTCTTGTCTTGTATTATTTCCCAGTGCTCTACAATCTTCTCATCCTGGATGTTTTTCATGAAGTCTAACTCAAAATATTTCCTGATGCCATTCAGCCACAGCATAAGGATGAATCCCTGCTTCATTTCCTAGGACTGAGAGTAAGGTAGTGAGCTCATCTCTACTCATCCTACCTTGGCTTGGCCATGAAATTCACAAACCACAGCCAACAGAACCCAACCTCCTTCCTGCTCATGGGGATTCCTGGTCTGGAGGCATCCCATTTTTGGATA
This sequence comes from Arctocebus calabarensis, assembly GCA_963573935.1. Lineage (NCBI taxonomy): Eukaryota > Metazoa > Chordata > Mammalia > Primates > Lorisidae > Arctocebus > Arctocebus calabarensis. The sequence continues at coordinate 27,483 of CAUYON010004409.1, read as the reverse complement.
GCTTTTCCCTTCTGCTCCATGTATGCCCTGGTGATGCTTGGCAACATGACAGTACTGCTGGTGGTACATTCAGAGCCTGCCCTGCATCAGCCCATGTACATGTTCCTGTGCATGCTGTCCACCATTGACCTGGTGCTCTGCACCTCCACTGTGCCCAAGCTCCTTGCAGTCTTTTGGGCAAATGCTGCTGAGATTGCCTTTGGAGCCTGTGCTGCCCAGATGTTCTTTATCCATGGCTTCTCAGCTGTAGAATCTGGTGTCCTCCTAGCAATGGCCTTTGACCGCTACTTGGCCATTTGCCGGCCACTGCACTATGGGTCACTATTGTCCCCAGAGTCTGTGAGGAAACTTGGAGCTGCAGCTATGCTTCGTGGCTTGGGACTCATGACCCCACTCACCTGTTTATTGACAAGACTGAACTACTGCGGCCGAGTAGTGGCCCACTCCTACTGTGAGCACATGGCTGTGGTGAAGCTGGCTTGTGGCAGCACCCAGCCAAACAACATCTATGGAATCACTGCTGCCACACTGGTGGTGGGCACTGACTCCATCTGTATTGCTGTCTCATATGGACTCATCCTCCGGGTTGTGTTAGGCCTCTCCTCCAAAGAGGCAAGGGCTAAGACATTTGGCACTTGTGGCTCCCACTTGGGTGTCATCCTTCTCTTCTATACACCAGGACTCTTCTCATTCTACACACAGCGCTTTGGCCAGCATGTGCCCCGCCATGTTCATATCCTCCTGGCTGACCTCTACCTGGTTGTCCCACCCATGCTCAACCCCATCATCTATGGTATGAAGACCAAGCAGATCCGCGATGGTGTCTTCAGACTCCTAAAGCAGAGCACTGGTCAGTCATAAAGTCTCGTCTTAGCCTAGCCATTGATCAAGGCTTAAAAGACCAGTGGCTCCCAGCACTATGGGGAGACAGAAACCCGTACTCTGGTATCCTGAATTTGAGAAGCAAGCATAGCATAAGTCAGATGACAGAAGAATAATAAAGTATTCCCCACATATGATATAAATATGGTTACAAAGCTCAGTGAGTCACTGCCTAATGGGAAATATGGCTACCAAACTAATGATGACATCCCAGAGAATCCAGGTCTGCTGACTGACTGATATTTCTAACTTCCAGAAGACCTTAATAAAATCAGAAAGATAGGGCTACTGGTCGGATAGGGAGAAATAATCCTCATCCACAAGCAAATGTTCCTACTCTTATAGGGATACATAAGACACCTCCATTAGTGAGCTCTAAGTCTGGGGAGAAACGTACACACTCACATGAAAATCAGAAAGGCAGTCTGGGCATGGTGATTTACACCTGTAATTCCAGCACCCTGGGAGGCCGAGACGGGTGGATTACTTGAGCTCATAAGTTTGAGACCAGCCTGAGCAAGAGTGAGACCCCCATCCCTAAAAAAATATAGCCAGGAATTATGGTGGGAACCTGTAGTCCCAGCTAATTGGGAGGCTGAGGCTAGAGACTTGCTTGAGCCCTAGAGTTTGAGGTTGCTGTGAGCTGTGATGCCACAGCTCTCTAGCATAGGCAAGAAAGTGAGGCTCTGTCTCAAAAAAAAAAAAAAAAAAAAGAACAGAGAGGCAGACACAACATCCAACAAGTGACCATAAAGACAACAATAGAGAAGAAAAAAATCATAGGAAAAGGTCCAGATCAGGGGAAGAACCAGGGCCCATCTTTGGGGAGAAAACAGGAAATCCATCCAATTTGACTTCCTGAGCAGGTTTATAAAAGTGAAAGATATGGCAGCCACTAGAAGGCATTGTACATTCCAGATTTCTCATGGGGTCTGTTTCTGACATACCTACCTAGAACCTACAGGCAGAGATGTCTTGATTGGTATTTGGTTCTTGGGTAATTTTGGAAAGAGCTTAGACAGGAAAAGACCTCTAGCAGACTCAGGATGACCTAAGCCCAAAAGTGTCACCTATTATCAGCAATGGATTAGTTTGACACCCCATGCACCCAGAGGATCTGAATTGTCTTATTGTCTCATAACCAGCTGATAAGGAGCATATAATTATCCCCAATTTACAGAGCCACAAAAGGAAGATTAGAAGATTAGGAAGGCAGTAAATTGTCCAAGAAAGCAAATAAATGCCCAGCCAGAATTCAAACTTCAATCTTTCTGATTTTAAATTCTGTGCTTTTTACTCTTCACCAAGTGAATTCCTAGAAATCTAAGCCCTAGGATCAAGAATCTCATAAAGTCTGATCCAGGGATGAGAGGATTTTTTTTCCTATCATCACAGATACTGCTGAGAAAATGCAATACACCAAACATGATTCTTGGTGTTGAGATGATAATGATGATTCAGAAAGATAGTTCTTGGTGACAGCTCTAATATGGGACCTAAGCAAATTGCCCCATGTACTCTCAATGACTTCCATGTTTACTCAATCTGAGGCCATCTAAAAAATTCTTCCTTCACTTCAGGTCTTAGCACACATGAGATCAGTAGTCTTAATTTGCCCACAGTCAGAAGCCGCAGACTGGCCAATGAATTCTACTCTCCAGGATCTTTAACTCAAGCTGTTGGGGAAGTCAGAAAAACTTGGCTACATTCTACTTGGGGCTATATTAGGTACAATTGAATTTATTTTTCCCTGTCCCCTCTATCCCTGAATGACATATAATTCACATAAAATAAAATATATATATTAAGTATGCAGTTTAATCTGACAAATATGTGTACAACAGTATTGCCACTGCCTCAATCATGATTACAAAGTATTTTCATAAAATAATCCCAGAAGGTTCCTTTATGCTACTTCTAGGTAATACCCTCACTCACTCCCCTATGTAGGCAACCACTGTTTGATTTCTGATCACCTGGAATTAAATTTACTGTTCTTGAGGTTCATCTAAATGAAATTGTACATTATGTATTCTTTATGTTCAATATCTTTTATTTAGCATGATGTTTTTGAGATTATTTCATGTTGTGCACTATTTCATTAATAAGTTTCCATATTTTGTATGAATTTGTGTATGGTATACTTATATGAATGTACCAAAGTTTATCTACTTTTAAATGCTGGGTTGTTCCCTCTGTTTGGCTATTTTGAATAAAGCTGCTGTTAATATTTTTTAACTTAAAAGTGGAATTGGTGGGTCGGATAATAAGCATTTGCTAAACTTTAATAAAAGCTGTTTTTCCAAAATAATTGTTGAACGATTTTATAATCTCACCAATGATGTATAGTAGTTCCCAGCTCTTCCATGTCCTATCCAATCTTTAATTTTGTCATTCTTTTCATTCATTTTAGACATTCTAATGAGTACATACTAGTAACACATTGTGGTTTTAATTTGCATTTTTCTGATAACTAATGGTGTTTACTTTTCATGCATATACCTTCTATGAAATGTTTAACTCTTGACCATTTTTAATGAGCTTTTTGCTTTTGTTATTGAGATGTACTGTTCATACATTCCAGATGCAGGGAATTTGCCAGATATACATAGTGAAAATATTTTGTCCAATTTTGTGGCTTGCCTATTGATTTTCTTGCTGATATTATCTGATAAAAAGAAAGTTTTAGTTATTATAAAGTCCAAATAACCAATTTTATTGATGGTCAGTGCTTTATTTTATAGATTTAGCTTTTAATTTCAGGGCTATGATCCAACACAAATAAAAATTGGATGTGATGTGGAATAGAGTTTGATTTCATTTTTACATATAGATACCTAATTGTTTCAGCATTATTTGTTAAATTTTTTTCATTTACATATTAAATTGCCTTGGCAACTTTGTCAAAAGCCTGTCACCTCTTTATGTGTGGATATATTTCTGGGTGTTTCTTTCATTAATCTCGTTGACTGTCTCTAGGTCAATACTATACTGTCTTGATACTAATGACATTATAGTAAGTTTTAAAATGAAGTAGTTAAGTCCTTCAACATTGTACTTTTAGCTATAGCTGTGATTCTAGCCATTTTAGGTTCTTTATATTCTTATATACATTTTAGAATCAATTTGTTCATTTCCATAAAAATTCTTGCTAGAGATTAGATTGTGTAATATTTCTTTAATAGCTAGGACCTCCAACACAGTACTGAATTAGTAAGTCAGACATCCTTACTTTGATTTTGATCTTTTTCTTTTTTTTAAATGCCTTTTAAATTCAAATACTGCACAATTCACTCATATAGAGTTCAGTGAGTTTTAGTATACACACAGATGCATGCTACCATCACCATGGTCAATTTTAGAACATTTTCATCACCTCAAAAATAAACCCCATATTCTTTAGTTATCACTCTCATAGTCTCCCATCTCCCACTATCCCTATACAATCACTAATCTACTTTCTTTCTCTAGAGATTTTCCTATTCCAGACTTTTATATGAGTGGAAACATATAGTATATGGTATTTTGTCTGACTTCTTTTACTCAGAGTTAACATCTTCTAGGTTCATCCATGTAGTAGCATATACATATATCAGTATGTCATTCCTTTACATGGCTGAATAATAAATAGTTCATTATATGTGCATACTACATTTCTTTTATTCATCAGCTGAGGAATATTTGGGTAGTTTCTACCTTTAGACTATTATGAATATTGTGACTAAAAATGGCCAGGCATTGTGGCGGGGGCCTGCAGTCCCAGCTACTTGGGAGGCGGAGGCAGGAGACTCACTTGAGCCCAGGAATTGGAGGTTTCTGTGAGCTGTGATGCCACAGCACTCTACCTAGGGTGACAGCTTGAGGCTCTGTCTCAAAAAAAAGAATAATGTGACTATATCATTTGTGTAAAAACTTTTGTGTTGTACTCATGTTTTCATTTCTCTTGGGTATGTACTCTATTCTAGGAGTAGAATCATTGATCATGCAATAATTCTTTGGCAGTTCCTCAAATAGTTAAGCAAAGCATGTTTAGAGCAGCTGTACAATTTTATGCACCTATCAGCAGGGAATGAGGGTTCCCATATGTCTGCATTCTAACTAGTGCCTTCTGTGGACCCTCACAACTTTATTGAGGTATAACTGATATGCAAACAACTGCACATTATTTACCAATATACGGATTGAGTTAGGACAACGTGTCCATCTGCAGCCTTATTTTTACCTTGGGAGGAAAATATTCAGTCTTTCTTTCATAAGCTATAATGTTACTTGTACATTTCTTATAGATGTCTTTTACCAGTTGAGAAAGTACACTTCTATTGAAAGTTGCTGAAAATTGTCCAGAATGATGTTAAATTTGGTCAAATTATTTTTTGTCACATACTTAGGTAATCATTGGATTTTTCTCCTTTATGAAAAATTTTAATTTATTTTTATTTTTTTTTATTAAATCATAGCTGTGTACATTAACGCAATCATGGGGTACAATGTGCTGGTTTCATATACAATCTGAAATAGTTAAACTGGTTAACAAAGCCTTCATGGCATTTTCTTAGTTATTGTGTTAAGACTTTATATTCCACAATTAGTAAGTTTCACCTGTACCCTTCTAAGATGCACCATAGTTGTGATCCCACACATTACCCTCCCTCCACCCATCTTCTCCATCCCCTCCCCTCCCTTGCCCTTTTCCCCATATACTTATACAATAATTGGATTATAGCCTTCATATGAAAGCTATAGATTAGTTTAATAGTAGGGCTGAGTACATGGGATACTTTTTCTTCCATTCTTGAGATATTTTGCTAAGAAGAACATGTTCCAGCTCCATCCATATAAACATGAAAGAGGTAAAGTCTCCATCATACTTATTTTTAAATGTTAAACTACCTTGTGTTCCTGGACTAAGCCCCACTTGGTCATATATTGCTGTATCTAGTTTGCTAATATTGTGTTTGATAAGGATAATTATATCTACATCATAAGAGATATTGTTCTCATAATTTTCTTTCTCATAATTTCCTTTTCAGGTTTTTACATCAGGATTTTTCTCACTTCCCAAGATACATTAGAAAGTAATCCCCTATACTCTATTTTCTGAAAATATTCATATGATATTTATTTTATTAATTCCTTAAGTATTTGCTAGAATTCTGCAGGAAATCCCTGTCTGAAGGGTTTTCTTACTTTTATTTCACATTCAGTTTTTTTTCACATTCAATTTTTAATGAAGATATATCTATTCAGATTTTCTGTTTTCACTTTTTTCTATTTCCTTTAAATAAATGTCAAAATAATATACAAATATAGGCATATAATTGTTCATAATATCCCCTTTATTATCCTTTCAATTCTGTAGGACTTTTACCTCTTTTATTTCTTATATTCATTATTTTTAACTACTTTATTCTGTTCTGCTGTGCTTATGCAGGAAGGAAGTGTATTTGTTTCATTAATTTTTAGAATCAAAATGTAGCTTTTAAAATTTTTTTCTCCACTGTTTATTTTTTTTTTCATTTGTTTCTTGGGTGTGTGTGTGTTTTCCTAAAAATTGTTTGCTCTATTTTTAAACTTTATTTTAATCCAGAAGCACTTCCAACCCTTTTAGAAACAGATAGCATGAATATCTTAAACAATTAATGTTATACAAAGCAAAAATGTTATAATAGTAATTAAACTACAGACATCACAAGAATAGAGAAGCAAGAATCTTTCATTTATTTTTGCTGTTATCTTTTTAAATTTTTCTTTCTTTTTTTTTGTTTAATTTGTCCCTCTATTCCTAGATTTTGAAGGTTGGAACCTAGACTATTGGTCTAGAAGCATGAAACCTAGACTATTGGTCCAGAAGCATTTACTTCAAGTTAGGTCATTCATGATTCCTAGGTAAAGAAAACTTATTCTCTTCCACCATCGGAAAGACAGCAGGAAATTAGAAAACCAAGAATTAGAAAATGACAGCTGGATGTGGTGGTTCACACCTATAATCCCAGCAACTCAGGAAACTGAGGCAGGAGGATTGCTTGAGCCCATAGTTTGAAGCCACAGAGAGATATGGATGTCAATGCACTCCATTCTGGGTGACAAAGACTCTGTTCCCACCTACTGGGCACAATGTAAGGGTATTTGGCACACCTCCTCAGTACAGGACACAACTCCAACAGGGACTTTACCTAACAAATGCAAACATGGTAACATAATTGTTTGTACCCTTCTGTTAATCCGAAATAAATAATCTTGTCTCTAAATAATATATAGATAGATAGATGGTTATAGAAAGAATCAGAAATCAGAAAACCATCATGGGCAACAGTGTACTTAAAAAAATCAGATCTCACCTAATGGGCACAATGCAAAAGCACACTTCAAAATAACTAATAGTAAATTATAAATGTCTTATCACAAAAAATAAATAAGTGAGGTGATGGTTATGTTAATCAGTTTGACCTAAGCATTGCCCTTTGTAAATCAAATCATTACATTTCACCCCATAAATGTATACAGTTATGATTTAATAAAAATTTAAATTAAAAAAATCAGAAAATCGGTTTTATCTATAGCAACATGAAAGATGAGAAAAGGAATATAAATAATGAATATAAAGGCTAAAAGTGGACATAATATAAATTTGAAGGAAAATTTATTTTTATTCTGAAATTCAGCATCAGCAAAACTATCAGTCAAATGCAGGAGTAAAATGCATTTTCAAACATTCCAGCTCTTAATACTCTTCATGAGTTCTTCACCAGGAAGCTATGGAAAGAGGACTTCCACTGAATCAAGGAAGTGCACCCAGGAGTCTAGATAACAGGAGATCTAAGAATTGAGAGCGAGACAAGGACCCCCAGGATTCCTTCAGATCCCAGAACCAGAACGGTGCCTAGAGAGTAACTAGAACAACTTAGAGCAGGTCAAAAAGCTCTGGGATGAAAACCTGATAGAAATATAATGTGTTTGAATATATTCAAGGGAAGATTTAACATTTGGGTAACAGATAAGCTCACCTCTAATAGCATTTATATAGTCAACAGTGATGTAAATACTGAATATAAATCTAACTAAAATTATGATGTAATTACATTCTGAGGAAGGCAGATAAGTGACCATTGAGAGTGAGAAGGGAGAGCTATGAGAAAGAATTTCTCTTCTTGGGCGGCGCCTGTGGCTCAGTGAGTAGAGTGCTGGCCCCATATACCGAGGGTGGCAGGTTCAAACCCGGCCCGGTCAAACTGAAACAAAAAAATAGCCGGGCGTAGTGGTGGGTGCCTGTAGTCTCAGCTACTCAGGAGGCTAAGGCAAGAGAATCTCCGAAGTCCAGGAGTTGGAGGTTGCTGTGAGCTGTGACTCCACTGCACTCTACTGAGGGCAATAAAGTAAAACTCTAACTCTACAAAAAAAAAAAAATTGTAAAAAATAAAAAAAGAATTTCTCTTCTTCCATGTTGAAAGTCAATAGATAATGCCTAGAAAATGAAAAAGTAAGAATTTTAAAATTAAGCTTTGTGTAAAAATTATGTTATTATCAGTATTTAGTGTTTTAATTATGTTACTTTTAAATGTTTGGTAGTTTTTTTTATAAAGATCACATTCTGGGCCTGATTTTTAGCAGAGTGTCCTCTGGCAGGAAATTAGTCTCCTTCAAAAGTATTATGAAGCTCAGTGCCCATAGCTCAGTGGTTAGGGCACCAGTCACATACACTGAGGCAGGTGGGCTCAAACCCAACTGGGGTCTGTCTACTAAACAACAATGACAACTGCAACAAAAAAAAAAATAGCCAGGCATTATGGCAAGTGCCTGAAGTCCCAGCTACTTGAGAGACTGAGGAAAGAGAATTGCTTAAGGCCAAAAGGTAGAGGTTGTTGTGAGCTGTGATGCCACAACACACTCAGTGTCCCAGACGTCTTCCAAAGGGCTTTCTGGAGCTGCTGCTTCTCAATACAGACCATGTGGGAGGGTGATATAGTGAGACTCTGTCTCAAAAACAAACAAACAAAAAAAAGAAACTGCTATGGAGGACCTCTAACTTTTATATCATGTTTTAACTTAGATAAGGGAGTTCAATGGCATGGGCTTATTTTCTCTTTGTCATGCTGCCAAGGCCATGAAAATCAGGCAACCCACACCATAATCCATAAAATTACCAAGTTTTAGGCCAATCAGGCATTCTCTTCGTCCACCATTACTTCATCCCAATAACAATGAGAAATCAGGCCAGGTATCATGGCAGGTGCCTGAAGTCCCAGCTACTTGGGAAGCTGATGCAAAAGGATCCCTTGAACCCAAAAGTTTGAGATTGCTGTGAGCTATGACACCACAGCACTCTAACAAGGGCAACAAAGTAAGCTCTGTTTGAGTTGTGGGGTTTTGTTTTTGTTTTTGTTTTTGTTTTGAGACAATGAGAAATCTTTAGTAATTTTATATCACTGTCTGACAGGTGTTACCACTACTCTATTTTTTTTTTTTTGAGACAGAGTTCCACCTATTAACCCTCAGTAGAGTACCATAGTGTCACAGCTCACAGCATCCTCCAACTCCTTGGGCTTAGGTGATTCTCTTGCCTCAGCCTCCCGAGTAGCTGGAACTACAGGAGCCCGCCACAATGCACAGCTATTCTATTTACCATGAGCAATGTGGTCCCTGTTGCTTCAGTAAACAATCAAATGACAAAATTCTATCCTGAAAGTTTGCCTCAAGGGCAATTTCTTATATCAATTCTCTTAGTTTAGGATCTCTAGCAAACAGAACTTGAGGCAAAACTGCATATGCAAATCCTATATTGGTGAGCACAATATCTTTCTAGAAGTGAAGGAAAAAGAGAGTGAGGCAGAAAAGGAGTGCATTACTTACCTGGCACAAATATGGCCAAGCGGATTGCTCAGTGTCCCAGACGTCTTCTAAAAGGCTTTCTAGAGCTGCTGCTTCTCAATACAGACCATGTGGGAGGGTGGAAATAATGAATTATCAGATAAATCAGAGCCTTTGTCTCTCATTGGTTAAAGTCCATACCTTTGGCAAACTAATTCGCTTCCACTTCCATCTTACAAATGTGACAGTCCAAACTAGTGGTATGATATTTAATTCCTCAGAATCAATGTAGAAGTTGAAGAGCTAGAACTGACAGGGATGTTATTAACTGAATGTTTAAGTCCTTCCAAAATCCATATGTTGAAGCCCTAAGCCCCAGTGTGACAGTATTTAGAGATAGGGCCTTTACCAAAGTATCCAGTTAGGTGAGGTTATGATAGTAGGTCCCTAATTGTGAGAATTGTGTCCTTATAAAAAGAGACAACAGAAAGCTTTCTGGCTCTGTCTGTACTACATGAGGACATGACAAGAAGATGACCTGCTACAGCTAAGAAGAGAAGCTTTACTAGAACCCAACCATTCTGGCTCCCTGATCTTGAACTTCCAGTGTTCAGAACTGTGAGAAAATAAATTTCTGCTGTTTAAGTCACTAAATCTATAATACTTTGTTATAGCTGCCTGAGCTGACTAATACAGGTGTGCAACAAAACCAGCAAAGTCACAAGGTACAGTGATGTCAGGATGTTTCAGGAACCATACTAGACACTAGGAACAGTCTCTCCAGCAGGCCCTGCAGGCTGGGCAAATATGGAAGCAGGAGCAGGAACATCTTGGCTCTGCAACCTCAATAGCAGCACAGGCAATAGGTTGCCCAGCAGCCATCAAAGCAAGTGTATGGGCTTAGGCTAACAAAAAGTAATTTGGTACAGTGGGGAAACAGCAAAAGATCCTGAGAATGGAAAACCCAGTGAGGTAATGGGGGGAAACAATAGAGTATCCCATCTTGGAAGAAAGGTGAAGAAAGTGTTCCAAGGTTAAGGGAGTGACCAACCACATCAAATGCCACAATTAGAATAAAGGATGGAGGATGAACAAATGGAATTGTCAATGTAGAGTTCACTGGAACATTAACAAAAGCCATATCAACGGAGTTATGGGGTCAAAAGCCTGATTGGTATGAGCATGAAAGAGAAAATCAAGTAAAGAATTGGTGGCAATGAGTACAAAAATTTTTTTCCTCCAGCTTTATTGAGTAAAATTCTTCTGAGTTTTGTTATACGTGAGCAGAAAAAATGAGTTACTAGCAGGTAGAGAATCAAAACTGAAAGATTAATGGGGGCTGTGGTTCTGAGTGGCTGTCTGCACCAACCCTCTCCCTTAAAGGCTGAAAATGATGTTAGTGATAATTGTATAGTATCGTCCTGCCTGAAGACAAAGGGATGGACCAGATGCTGTCATTTGCCTCCTATGAAGTTTCACCTTTTGAGATCTTTTAGTATTTTCATTCCTACAGGGCTGGTTGTATAATCCAGCTAATAATATGTGGCTACCTAATATTTCTTTTGTTGTTGTTATTGTTGTTTGCAAGTTTATGGCCGGGGCCAGGTTTGAATCTGCCACTCAGTACATGGGACCAGTGCCCCGCTCCTCCAAGCCACAGGCGCCGCCCTCTTTTTTTTTTTTTTTCCGAGACAAAGTCTTACTCTGTCACCCTGGGTAGATTGCCATGATGTCTTAGCTCACAGCAACCTCAAATTCTTGAGCTTAAAAGATCCTCTTGCCTCAGCCTCCCGAGTAGCTGGGACTATAGACACCTGACACTATGCCCAGCTAATTTTTCTTTTTTTTAGCAGAAATGGGGTCTCACTCTTGCTCAGACTGGTCTGAAACTCTTGAGCTCAAGTTATCCTCCTGCCTTGCCCTCTCAGAGTGCTAGGATTACAGGCATGAGCCACCACACCCAGCCTGGAATCTATTATTTCTGAATCCTAAGCACAATAAGCCAAACAATTTGGAGGTACAATTTTTGCATGTATGTGAGTTTATCACATTAAAGATAGGCAAAGATGACTAAAGCAGTGTCATTTATGTATCTAAAGGCAAAGGCTAAAATGGACATTTTAGGGCTACCTACCCAGCTCAGGGAGGCAAATACTCAACCACAAGGATAGGGCTCACATCTTCTCAAAAGTGTCAGATGGATTGTACCATTTAAAATAAGGAATCAATACAAAGAACTAGCCTGACAAAGAAATGAGAAAAAAATGAGGGCATGAAAGATGGAAGCTATTATTGCTGTAACAATTCCTTCCATTGTCTTATGTAAAAATAACTGATCATCAAATGTTATAAAGTATTGACATCAGAATAAATACATGAAAATTAATCTCTGCATCTATATAAATCATACTTGATGGGGGTGGAAATTTTGGAAATATAGAAACTTAGTCTAACCTGGACTAGATGCATTCTTATAAGACAGGATCTTGGAATCTAAAACTAAGTGTAGTCTTTTCCCTCATCTGGGCACTAGGGCAGAATCATAATATGAATCTAAGCATTGTCAAAGTTTTAATTTCAAACAATTATAAGAAAATCTAAACTTTCAGTGTTCTTTTCATAATAAGAACATTATTTATTTATGTATCCAACAGTCCATACTACATAGTCTTGATACATAGATAGCATCTAGAATAAAGTTGAAAACAAAGATTTAATTCAATAAAAATCCTAGTCTATGAAGAATATAGTATATTATAACAAATGCTTTGTAAATGCCTACATAAAGAAATGGAGAAATATGGAGGAAGAAATACAAATATTTCTTTGCATTGAATGTTCTATATAAACTTGAAAAATAAATAGAAGCCTATTTCTAAGAAAAGCCTTTTAGGAAGAATGTGTATAGCAATGGGTGAAAGCCCACCTACCTCTAGGACACAATCATTTCACCTTTGTCCTCCATAAAGAGCCAATAGCAGGGCAGCGCCTGTGGCTCAAAGGAGTAGGGTGATGACTCCATATGCCAGAGGTGGCGGGTTCAGGCCCAGCCGCAGCCCAAAACCAAAAATAAATAAATAAATAAATAAATAAATAAGAGTCAATAGCAGCACTAGCCTCCTCTGGTGTGAGATTAAATGTTATTTTTGTAAAGTACTTAGAAAATATAGATTGATGTTTAAATTAAGTTTAACCATATTGTGAAATTATGCGTTTGGGATGTTGGGGAACTAGATGACTCTCAAACCTATACTTAAAGCTAGGAGAGGTCTCTTGAGTTTCCTAAAGCTGATGCCTGATGACTGAACTGATGAGAAACGATTCAGTAAGACCTGGTCAAGTGTGAGGAGGTTGTGAAAGCAGAGAACCAGGCAAGGTGACTGCCTCAGATGTTTGGGGTCCAGAGGACATCTCATAGTAGTAACAGTTATACTACTACACATTATCACATTTTATTACATTTCTTAGTGGTCTAGGTATTTTGTCCCTTTTGATCCTCACAACAATTTTATGGAGCAAGGGCTGTTATCTCCAATTTGGTGATGGAGAAATTACTCAAGGCTAGAGAACTACTTGGAAGCAGAACTGGAATTTGAAGACTAAGCTACATTTCAGATGCCTGAAAACTACAGGTGTCTGCTTCTTAGTGAAGTTTTAAAAACAAAAGCAAAACAGAAACTTGCAGTGTTTCTTAACGCCAGGTGAAGAGCAAGACAAATCCTCGACAAAGTTGCCACAGAGAAGTAAAATCCAGGAATACAGTCAACATTTTCCACTCTCTGGGTTATTTCTTCCTTTCATGTTCTTTTCAATATTAAAGATGCAGTTGACCTATTTCTCTCCTATCTTGCTGAAAGTGTTCTCTTATACTGGTCTATGGGAGGAGGTGGAAGGATTTCAGAAGGGCATTTCTTTTTTTTTTATTAAATCATAAACACATAGATTTATGGGGTAAAATGTGCTGATTTCATATAGAATTAGGAACACTTACATCACACTGGTTAATATATACCTCATCTCATTTACTTAATTATTAGTGTTAAGACATTTATACTCTATACTTAATAGGTCCGACATGTACCCTTGCATTAATCACCATAGGTGTGATCCCACTATTCACCTTCCCTCAGTCTGACTTCCCCCCTCCCCTCCCATCTGTCCTTCCTCCCTCCTTCATCCAGGGCCATAGTTGTGATCTATTCTTCATGCGAAAGTGTGAGTGATTGTAAATTGGTTTCATAATAGCACTGAGTACATTGGATATTTTTTCTTCCATTCTTGAGATACTTTACTAAATAGGATATGTTCCAGCTCCATCCATATGAACATAAAGGCGGTAAAATCTCCTCTCCATCTTTTTTAAGGCTGCATAATATTCCATTGTATACATATACCACAATTTATTAATCCATTCATGGGTCTATGGATGCTTGGGCTTCTTCCATTTCTTAAAGTCCATTTTTCCTTATATTTTTCTAATCCACAAAGCAGCATTACAACATAAATAATTTTGCATTTATTACAACTTCACATCATTCTGAATGAATTTATGGAAATTGCTCGTGGGATAAATCACTATTGACTTCCTTTTTTCTTTCTTTTTAAAGGTTGAAGCAGCCCCTTCCATTATACAGAGCTATTAGGAAATCATTTGCTCCATGGCCAATCCATGAACAATACAGATTAATCTCTTTGGGAAGGCTTGGCTTTGAAGAACTTGGGACCCTCAGTGAGATGAATGTGGTATATCCCCAATCAGAACCTTCTTGTTATTTGAGTGACCCCCACAGAGGGTCTGAATAACATGGTTGCTTACTGGGTCCAAGACTTGCATCCTGGTTTCTATAAGCCACCTTCTTCTCCTCCTCCTCCTCTTGTCTGGGATCATCCTCACTCAATTCCTTGATTTCTAGTAACCAGGCCCAGTGTAAGGGTGGGTATAAATTTATTACCTGATTAAAAAACATGCAAGGTGTGTCAGTCACTCCTTCTCCAGTCACCAAAGGCCCACCCAGCTGGAGAGTATCACAGACTCAGAACATTGTTCAATTATCCCAGGATATACCTTGGTATCTGGAATTATATATAGTACAGAAGTGAGCAGCTTCCCTAGGCTTGGCAATGCCAGACTTCTCTCAAGCTCAAAACAGTGAAACACCTAAAGAGAACAAAAGGAAACTACCACTCCCTAAGCTGCAAACATTGGCATGCACAGTGTTGTCATGTGTTTCCCCACCACCCACCTCCCTTTTCTTCTTATTGGTATAAAAGATGGTCAATATTAAATTTGGGATAAGGTGGCCAGTATTAAGGTTAGTACAGTTTACTACAACTCTGCCTTGGGCTTATAAATCAAATGGGAAAGAAAATTTCAGTGGAAAAAAGGAGAAACATTCCTATACAAATAGATAAGCACACAAATACTCTCAATGTGGTTAAGTCCCCTCTCTAAGGAGATATCCCAGTATACATGAGTCTGAGATAAAATAGAACAATGAGATGATTATCAAGGTGATATTTTGATAGGCTTTACAAAGCTCTCCATCTCTAACAACCATAGTAAGAAATGAATTGTTCAGAAACCTCTACCACTTCTCTTCCCCAACTTCTCTACCCCAGGACTCACAGTGACCCACTGGGGTCATGTGCCACTGAGTCCTTCTGCTGTTCTAGGAAACATCAACCCGCTTTTCCTGGAAGCGCTTCAGGATCCCCTGACGGATCTGCCTGGACTTGATACAGTACACAATAGGGTTCATGAAGGGTGGGACCAGGAAGTGCAGGTTGGCCATGAGCACTGCCAGAGCAGGGTAGCTGTGCTTCTCAACTCGGTGCAACACAGACAGCCCCAGTTTGGGTAAATAAAAGATGAGAACAATGCAGAGGTGGGAGACACACGTGTTGAGTGCCTTGAGCCGTTCCCCATGTGATGCAATACCCAGCACCGTCCGCAGGATCAGGGCATAGGAGAGCATGATGAGGGAGGAGTCAAGGCACAGTGAGAGGAGGATGGAGACCAGGCCAACCAAGCTGTTGATCTGTGTGTCTGAGCAGGCCAACCCCACAAGGTCACAGTGCAGGCAGTAGCAGTGAGAGAGCACACTGATCTGGGGAAAGAGCAGACGCCACAGGAGGATGGGTCCCGGGAGGTTGAGCAGGACAGCCCTTACTAGAATAGCGGTTCCCACTTTGGTCATGGCTGAGTGAGTAAGGACTGTGGCATAATGCAAAGGGTCCCGAATGGCAATAAAGCGGTCGAAGGCCATGGCCAGCAGTACACCCGATTCCACATAGGTGAAAGCATGGATGAAGAACATCTGTGTTGTACAGAGATCAAAGGGCACCTCACGAGCTCCAAGCCAGAAGAGCCGCACCATAGTGGGGAAGGTGGAGGCACAGAGACCCAGATCAGAGGCTGCCAACATGGACAGGAAGATGTACATGGGCTCGTGTAAGGCTGGATCTGTGCGGATCAGGAAGAGGATGATACTATTACCCAGGATGGAAACCACACAGATGAGGTTGATGGGGATGGAAACCCAATGATGAGAGGCTTCCAAGCCTGGGAATCCAGTGAGCAGGAAGGTAGAGTGACCAAAGGTGCTGGTGTTACAGGAGGACATAGTGATTCCAGGAGGCAGTTGTCCACTCTAGGAGAAAGAGACATTTATTCATTTGCTCATTTTTTGCAAAGTCCCTACTAAGTGTCAGCCAGGAAGAAAGAGCTGCCCCATAATACTTCTTAGGCCACAAAACAAACCCCATTCCTCTTAGGAGCACCATTCTCCTCCATTTCCTGGCTAGTTTGACTTTCTCTGGTACTAAATAAATTCCCTGAGTTGATCTCTGCTTATTGTTTATAGCTATTTCTTTAGCCACTCAGCAACCATCTTCCCTTTGGCCCAAACAACCTCTTTTTATCACTTAAGTTAAACTTAGAAAAGTGTTTTATCAGATTAAATACCAAAGAAAGGAGAATGATTTTCTGTAGAAGTTTAAAATGATGTTAGGAATAAGAAGTTTGAACTCCATTTCTGTTTATTCTTAGAGGTTAGTCTTCCAGTCTAACAGACCTGTTAACAAACACCATAAAGAGCACATTCAAGCAGATGATGTGTTTTCAAAACTGTCCTTTTAGGAGGCTGGTTGCTAATTTGTCAGGTGCTGTCATGAAAGATTTTCTATACTCCTTTTTTAGAAATGCCTTTGAGGCCCAAAATAAGTTGTACTCAATGGTGACAAAACTGTCTCTTGTGAAGATGAATTGGCTTAAAGGAAATATTCTAGAATTCAAGTCTAAGTTTGATAAACAAGATGACAGTTTACCAGATGCATTCCTTTTTATTAATCTCCTTCCAACCTCCACTTCTATTCTGACCCTACCTTCAAAACAGTCCTATGGTTGTGGACTCACTTAGAAGAAACTTTCCACCTAAATATCTCTCCTTCAGTCACCTTACTATAAAAGCTGATAAGATAGGGTTAAGAACTTGACATTGCCCCCAGCTGGGGGCAGGGCAGAAGATGGAGGCTGACTGACAGGCTTCACCTAAAGAGTCAGAGAAAGCAGCATAAGCTTCCAGAACTGATCTATGTACAAATGACTTAATAAAATAAAATAAAGAAAGAAAAAAATATATGGTATATCAAGGAACTGAGGGTAGTGTATGAGCTCATCTGATTTCACAACCTCACTTACCACGTTTAGCTACAGCTTCTCTGCCTTAACTTCTCTCCTCAGAACAAGACTCCATCTCCATTTGTCTACCAGGCACCTCACACAGGTTTGCATTATACATTCACTGTACTGCCAAACCACAAACTAATTCCTCTGCTGTTTCCCAAAATCTTACCATCCAGTACTCATTGGTTAGTGCCTCCCTTCCTGTTCTGTTATCCATGAAATACCTAGGGAAAAAAACACACACACATTGTATATCTTTTCACTTTTTAACATATTCTTCAAACCTTCTGTCTTTAAATTTTCCCCACACTTCAGATCCCAGTAAAACTAATCTAGCTGAACCATCATTTCCCTGAATATTATAACAGCCTAACTGTCCCACTTTCTTCTGTCTTTCTGTATTCTAATTCATATTCCAAATTTCCATTTAGAATTCTAACACAATATTTATGAAAAGGCAAGTATGAACATTTAAATTAGTATGTGTCTAGAGAGAAAAATGGTGATCAAATTTCTATTAGGAAGATATCTTCTACTCTATCACAACTGTGTCTCATGATCACCAGTGGTTCCTTGATGCCTGCAGGATCAGGTATAAGCAAGAGCTTCATACTAAATTCAGAAAAGAAAAGACCTTGTCAATCCGATGCCCCTAGTCTTTTCAGTCACCTCTCTCTAAGTGTTTTAAACTCTTAGGACATTTTTCTACTCACAAAGTTTACCATATTTGATCATTTAAAAAATATATTTTTTAAAATATACACATAGCAAAGCCTATATATCACAACTGTAAATCTTGGTGAAGTTTCACAAAGTGAAAACCACACCCATGTAACAAACACCCAGATCAAAAAACAGAATATTGTCAGCACCCTCAGAAGCCTCTGTGTCTCTTCCAGACACTCCCTCTCAGTGACAACCACATACCAATGTCTAACACCACAGATAAATTTTGTTTATTTTCAAACCTTACATAATTAGAATTATATAGATGTATTTGTTTGTGTCATTCACTCGACTTTACATCCATGAGATTCAACCATATTGCTTTATGCAGTTGTATTTTTTTCATTCTCATTGCTGCAAAATTTTTCCATTGTGTGAATTTATAGTATATTTTTCCTTTCTATTGTTGATAGACATTTGGATAATTTCAATTGTGGAGCTATTATAAATAGTGCTGCCACAAATGCTCTAATACATTTCTTTTGTGAATACACGTATGAATTTCTGTTGGGTGTATAGCTAAAAGTGGAATCATATTATCACAGGCTATGCATTTAGTCAGATTTGGTAGATTGTTCCAAACAGCTTTCAAAAGTGATTTTATCAACTTACACCACACCAACACCATAGGAGAATTCAATTATTCCACATCTTCATCAATGCTTTGAGCTGTTGGCCCTTTTATTTATTTATTTATTTTGAGACAGAGCCTCCAGCTGTCACCCTGGATAGAGTGCCATGGCATCATAGCTCACAGCAAGCCCCAATTCCTGGGCTCAAGCAAGTCTCCTGCCTCTGCCTCCCAAGTAGCTGGGACTATAGGCACCTGCCACAGCGCCCGGCCATTTTTTTGGTTGCAGCTATCATTGTTGTTTGGCGGATCCAGGCTGAATTCGAACCCGTCAGCTCAGGTGTACATGGCTGGCGCCTTAGCCCGTTGAGCCACAGGCGCTGAGCCTGTTGGCCCTTTTAATTACAGCTATTCTGGACATGTGTAGCAGTTTTGCTTTGTGGTTTTTAATGCATATTTCTTTGATTTCTAAGAAAGTGGGAACCTTATGGGTTTCTGGCTATTTGAATATCTCCTTTTATAAAATTCTGTTAAAGTCTTTTACTGAATTTTCTGTTGGGCTGCCTGCATTTTTCATGTTTTGTATTAGTTCTTTGGATAGTCTGTATTAGTTCTTTGGATAGTCTGAATAGCCACTGTGCATTTTTATGTTTTTAAGTGACTGGTCATTTTCTAACTACAATTTTTATGAAACTTATGTAACCTTGACAAGTTTCGATTTCCTAAGTCTGTTTTCAATATCTTCATGCATGAGCCGCCTAAATCCTATAGTCAGCGGTCTCACACCATACCTAAAACACTGTGTATTCTTCATACTGTTAGTTTACTGCACTTGTGTATTCAGTAAATATTAAAGGTTCTTTAAAGGCATTCTCCTTTATAGTGAAAACCAAGAAAAATAAGCCCTTGGATAATATCGAATTTCCATGTTTCCTTCTTTTATCTCTATTCTGTAAGAGGAAACTGGCTGAGGAAATGTTCATAAAGAGAATCATTTCACCTATATGAAGCCTCTCAACAGTCTCTCCAGGATGAGTCCCATATTGCTCTGTACATGCCTTCATCAACAAGTCATACCACGTCTACTATACACAGGTCTGAGCAACTGTGAAGGTAGGGCCACACTGTACAATTGCAGGGGCACCATACACATTCTAGTCTGTGTAATGGGCCCTCCTGGAATTGTCGCTCTCAGTCTGTGCTGTCACAGAAAACAGCCCTGACCATGAGCCAAAATCTGGGTTACTGACTCCCCACACTGGTAGGAAAATAGATATCACTCACTGACAATGGTGGGAGAGAGGGCTGAGTGTGAAGACATACCCACAAAAGAGGTCACAGGAGTCTACCCAGTTCAAGGAGGAAACACTTGTGCTTGAATCAGAAAATGTCTGGTCTTCCTTATGATTGTAAACCTAGTACCTGGCATAGTGCCCAAGCATACTGTCCTATTCATAGTAGATTCTTTAAAGGCCTTCCCCTTTATAGTGAAAACCAAGAAAAATAAGCCCCTGGGCAATATCAAATTTCCAAAAATTTATTGTACCAACCATTTGTTAACAGCAGGCCAAAGTGAAAGTTACATCTCCACAATCCCAGCTGAAGAGCCAGAGAGCTGTCATCTCAGGCACATGCCAACGAGGATGCCTCCTTTCTTTCTGGTTCCTAAAGATCCACACATCACTCTCTAGTGAGTTAAAGCCACCCAGGGCTATCCTTTTTTATTTTTTCCTTTTTGGCATGTTTCTTGCTTTCTGATACTAATAATAGTAAGAATCAGAAAATAACATGTCTGTCTTTATATGTGCACTTTATACATATTATTATACTTAATTCTCTAGCTCTATGTTTTTTTTTTTTTTTTTGCATTTTCTGATGAGAAAACTGTGGTTCAGATAGGCTAAGTAACTTTCCCAAGGTTATGCAGCTAGGTGATAGAATCAGGAATTAAATCCAAGTTGCCCTAAGAAAAATCCCTTTTGCTTAATTCCTTCACATAAGGAAAGAGCAATTCTGACTCTTGACACTTCAGATGTCAACAGATCCTTTGCCTATGGGATAAATTAAAGGTAAGGCTTTTAGTTCCCTCCTTCCAAGCCCATTTCCTTCTAAAGCAAAGGTTAAAGATAGGAATAAGATCACCCACTAAGATGTGCGGCCTTCAGAACAATCCAACCGGGCGTCCCTACTTCCCATCACTTCCTGTTTTTCCAACCTTTCCACATAGGTTGTGGCCCATCCTCTGGAAGTAGGGCCAAAGTTATCTTCTACATCCCAACTGTACCCAAGATCCAAGAATCCAGCAGTGTCTGATGTGAGGGAGGCTGCATCCTGCGCCTCCTGCTCTAACAATGTGTGGGTGGCAAAGAAGTTCCAAAAAAGTTGTGTCCTTGTCATTTTTTTAAAAAAACGACAATAGTTCTGACCTCACACAGTGCTCATAAACATGGGAAAGGTTACAAACCCTTCAGCACATCAGAGGCATTGATTAAAATGTAACGATAATCAGACACAACCTGCGACTTCACAGCCAATAGCTCTTAAAGTCTCCCTTCTTCCAAAGCCTGTATGCAGCATTATTCCTTTCTACAGAAGATGAAATAGAGTCTCAGGGGTGAACAAACCTGCCAAAGACCACATGAACAGTAAGCAGAAGGGACTAGCTTCAAGTGCATGTCACTCAACTTCAAAGTTCATGCATCTGTCTTTTCCCCAGCATTTTCATCCCTAAATTTTTTTCAATTTTTTTCTCTTGAGATAAGTAATGTGTTATGTTGCTTCTTTCTGTTGTGATGATTATTATTGAAAATATTATTATATTTTCAATATGAAGTGTTAAGCTTGTGGTTTTACCAGCTGAGTTCTGGAAATGAAGAAATATCCATCCATAGGATGAAATAGAACTACATATTCATGGGATCTCCTCATACACCACCCCTGCCTTCTTCCTGAATGCTCACAAGCATCAATCCTTCTAAGTCCCCATGGAAAAGCCCTAAGACCAAAGCGGCCCATATGCTTTCTGACCATCCCTGTGTTAGAAACCCTGTGAGTTTAATTATAGGGGAGAGCTTGGAAGAAAAAACTTTTCCCCAAAGTAGCAATTTCCTGAAAAAGCAATGAAGAAATGTATAACTATATGTAGAAAAAAATGAAATAAACATGGCAATAGAGAGATGGAGATAATGACAGAAATTGACAAAGAAGGAAGAAATGCAGAGCAGACCCTGTTGAGGAGGTGTGAATAGAATTAAACTACAATCTCTGCCCTTCCATCATCTTACTTATCCAGGTTCTGGAAGACAATGAATAGTGCAAAGACTGTTTCTTTCTCTAATCAGGGAAGTTTATTCTCAAAAGCCAATATATGAGTCACTAAAAGGAGATGGCTCAGCTTACAGAAGGTTGGAAACCATCGTTCACCAAGGTTTCTACGGCAACAAGGTATCGGTCTCTAGCACTCCAGGGAATATGAAGTGTTAAGCTTCTGGTTTTACCAGCTGAGTTCTGGAGATGAAGAAGTCCCAGGCCTGAGGCCAAGAGAGAAATTTCAAGAAAACAGGCCCCTACACTGCATTCCTAGCCTCGCAAACTCTGTCAGGAGTAGGGAAATGAAGTGTTTCCCAAGCCCACAATGCTGTGGAGCTTTAGCAAAAATTTGGTCTAATACTGTTCTGTTCAGAAATAAGCTTTGCAAACTTGTCTAAGCCAAACACTTATAACTAAGAAGTCACAAATTGTCTGCAGCTTTCCTAGCTCCCTCAAAATGACTCAGAGCCCCTCCATCCCTATTGCTTTCTAGCTATTTGGAGCTTTTATTATATCATAAGGTTGAATGGAGGATGTGTGGGGATGGGACCTCCTCCCTCCTCACACCACTTACAGACTGAGAGACACTCGGAAGCTACCGCTCAGTATTAACAAAAGACTTAACACCCTGAAAGGTATTGATGAACTTGAAGATCTGATGAAAAAAATAAAATTAGACTTTCTCAAAATCTTTTAGTTTGCTCATGATTCGGGATACATACAAAACAAAAGCATTATTAATAACTAGACATGGTTCTAGAAGCCTTTTTTTCTATCCTTTACTTATCTCTTTAAATATTTTTAAACAGAAGATTCTCTTCAAATCTGACCATAAGTGTTGCCTCATTTTGAATGATGGTAACCAGAATCCTTGATTAAATTTAAGTGGTGAAACCAGGGTCTGCAACGGGTTAAGAGTGTCTCTAGTATTAAAGATATTAAATTTTAAATGATAGGTAAATGGATAGACAACCTAGTGCAGAGACATTTTTTGTAAACCATTGGCATCTGAGAATATCTTGTAACCTGGGCCTTCTGTGATCTTCCCTACAGGATCAACACAGATAAATCGGTGAAGCATCTTCTAACTGCTGAGCTATCTGCAAATACAACATATTTAACTTCCTTAATTGCCTTTAATGGCATAAATAACATGTGTTCCATTATAAGCATATATCTCAGAGGTTCTTACATATATCCTAGGTAGCAAGCACAGGGTTAGAAGTCTATGCTCAAGATCCAGACTGTCCAGGTTTAAACCTGGGCTTTCTATAAAACCATAATCCCTCTATGTCCTAAATGTTCTTACTTGTAAAAGGAAAATTACAAGAGAATCCCTGTCACTAAGTGGTAGTGAAGTTGAATTAGTTCAAGAGGAAATCGTAAGCCCATCATAGTAGTAACCATGGTCAGCTGTAACAGAACTGCCAGCCTTCTCAGGCCAAATCAGCCTAGAATGAGATGGAGAGTGACTCCCCTCTGCCTCTGCTCAAACTAGTCAGAATATGTCATTAAAGGGAAGGTTTAGTCAAGCACCAAGACCCCACACTGATCCAGAGTCCATATTAGGCCTGTTTTTGTCTTACAAGCAGAAGCCCCACAATAGGATGCTGAACACCTGTCAGATTCAGCCTGTGTTAAAAGGAGCCACTGTGGATGAGCCTGGAGAACTATTTCTCCACATTTGACCAATTGTTTAATGACTGAAGAGGAACAGTATTTCCTTTCACTATGAGCTGACCATGTTCCTTGGCCAAATCATCAAAGAATAATCAAACTTGAAAAAGGCAAGGATGTGATTAGAGCCCATCACAGATGCCCACTCAAGCTCATTATGTTATAAGAGAGAGGACTGACAAAGGCCTTAACATCATTCAGACCTGGAGGGAAGTTTCCTCCCTTAAACAGATCCCATCCAGTGCTGTCAGGCCTCCAGCCAGAGCCCAGCTTTGACATCCTACTCCCTGCACTCACCACAGCTCCAGAGCTTGCATCTCCTCTCATCTGTCTCTCTGTTTGTGAAAATCATTTCTTCTGCGTCCATAAGAACTGATACTTTATAATCCTCTTGGTGGAAGTAGGGAAATAACAGGTCTGCTGGGATCCAGGTACAAATCCTGGAGATTTCCATAGTTGAACTTTCTGAACCCCCTGAGTTCTAGGCAGGAGGCAGCTCTGGGACTTGGAAGGAAGCCTCAGGCAGTGCATCCTGATGGGTTTTTTTATGGGACACCAGGAGAATTCTAAGATGCCTGGTACTGAGCACATGCTCTTTCTAAAGAGCCAGGCTATGAATCTCCTAGTGACAGATGGAGATAGTTGGTAAGAAAAGAAGATGCCTAGAGACTGGGATATATTCTGCCCTTCTGGGACAAAAGAGGCCATGAGGAATTTCCACTTTAGAAAAAAATGAACATAGGCTTTTTCCAAATTCAGTCAAAGCAATGCAGGCTATGTAACCAAAGAGGCGTGCATGGGTGCTTTAGACATGGGAGCATGCCAAAGAGGAGAAAAGAGTTTCTCTAACTTTATGCCTGTACCTAGGGAACGAAGGTGGCTGAAAATAAAGCTCCACTGATACAGCAATCTTTCTCTCTCTTCCAGTTATACCCCTGGAGATCATCCCTTAAACATGATGAAAAATCTATGACCTATTTCTGGGTCTGTCACTTATTGTGTGATAATGAGCAATTTACTTTACCTCCTTGAGTATCTCCTACATTACTTGTAAACTGGGTATAATGGTTATTTCATGGGATCATTTTTAGAATATATGATGGCACTTAGAAGGGCTTGCAAACGCCACACATACTCCTTTTCCTTTCCAATAAAAAAAATTTAAAACTCATTTTGGTAACCTATCTGTACTCCCCTACAGCATATTATAGTAACTTTCTCCCCTATAAACCACTCATGGGCTGGGGGGTTTTTTATTATTAAAGTTTTTCTATTTTTGAATAGTTTTACAGAAAAGTTACAAGTATAGTATGAAGAGTTTCTATGTGTGTGTGTGCATATACACACTCATTTATCTATCTATCTCTCTTTTGTTTGTTTTGTTTTGCTTTTAAGAGAGACAAGGTCTTATATCTTTTACCCAAGCTGAATGCAGTGGCCTGGTTAGAACTCATTGCAGTCTCAAACTCCTATGCTCAAGTTATCCTTTCTCCTCAGACTCCCAAGTAGCAAGGGCTACAGGTCACATCACCATGCCTGGCTAATTTTTTTTTTTATTTCCTTTAATGTTAACATAACCATAGTATATTAACAAAACCAAGAGATTGATATTGGTACATTACTATTAATTAAAGCCCAGATTTTACATTTTTTTACTGTTCCAGGATCTAATCCAGGGCACCACATTGCATTTAATTAGTATTTCCCCTTAGTTTCTCAATTGTTCCTTATTTTCCATAGCCTTAAGAAGTTTTGAACACTGACTTGGTATTAATATTTTGCAGAATGTCAAAGATTTTAATTCACCAAGTTCGTCTATTTCGTCTCCCTCTCTTTCCAGCATAGAGAAGACAATTCAGAGGTAACAAACTACATGCTACTGATGTCCTCCCTCCTCTTTCCCACTGCAACTCCCAGTGTGTTAGAGCACAGGATGTTTCAAAGTTCAATCTGCTTGAGACCTTTAGCAATTTCTAGATCCTTCAAGTGGTTCTTCCAAACTGGAAACCAATCTTGGTCTTCCTGAGCTGCACACATCATATTTTCATGCATTGAAATTTAAGTTAGAAATCTATAGGTTATTACAGATGAGTAAACTGAAGCTTAGAGAAATGGAAACCTAACTAGTAAATGGCAGAGTCAGCACTGAGACCCATATTCTTTTCTACCCCTCACAACGATGGTTTAGTCAATGTAACAACAGAGTCTGCAGTGATGTGAAGCAGAGTCATTTTCTGAGAACAGATATAGTTCTCTTCTTTGTTTTTTTTTATTTTTTTACTCTGTATTCATTCTGGTTTTGGATCTTTTGTCATGCCTGGAATCAAATCTGAACACAATAGCACAATGTGAACGTTAGATATTGACTGATAGCCTTTCCTGAGCAAAAATTGTCTTTTAAAAACAGAGCTGAAAATTTCAAAGAATGGAGTGTTTTTAGGTTTCCTAAGCCTATAATAAATAGCAAGTTCAACTGATGTTCTATTTTAAGTTATAGGTACAAAAATAAAAATGATAGGATATCTGAGTTGGCATGAATTGAGAATTCTAGTTTCACCAACCTTCCGCTTTTCTCCTTTGCAGTTTATGGCCACACCCCTACAAGCTACCCTGAAGCTTCTGCTTGGACAAGACAGTCCATTTTCTCTGGGATGTCACTAAAACGAGGGTCTTCCGTGGACCCTTTACTCTGCGTAGCACAGCGGTTCTCAAACTGTGGGTTGCATTTACCTAATATCAGATATTTACATTACGATTCATAACAGTAGCAAAATTACAGTTATGAAGTAGCAACTAAAATAATGTTATGGTTGGGGTCACCACAACATGAGGAACTGTATTAAAGGGTCGCGAAATTAGGAAGGTTGAGAACCACTGCATTAGCACCTGTGCTTACTATGTTGTCTCAAGCTAGTTGCTTCACTCCTTTCAGCCTGTGTCCCCACTTGTGATGTGAGAATAATAACCTCTAAGTCACCAAACAGTTGTGTGGCTCAAAGAAAATGTAACCTGACATAGCAGCATTAGTCACAATAGCCAAAAGATGGAAGCAACCCAAGTGTCCATTGACAGAGGAATGGATAAACAAAATGTGGTATACATACAATGGAATATTATTTAGTCTTGAAAAGGAAGAAAATTCTGACACATGGATGGATCTTAAGGACTTTGTGCTAAGTGAAATAAGCCAGTCATAAAATGACAAATATTTTATGATTCCACTTATATCAGGCGCCTGAAATAGTCAAATTCACAGAGAAAGAAAATAAAATGGTGGCTTCTGTGGGCTGGGGGAGAGTGGAGAATTATTATTTAATGAGTACGGAGTTTCAGTCTGGGGATAATGATGTTCCGGAGATGAATGGCAATGGGCATACAACTATATGAGTGTAATTTTTGCCACTGAACTGTACACTTAAAAGTAGTTAATGTGGTAAAATTCAGATATGTATTTTACTACAATTAAAAATAAAAATAATAATATAACCTGAGAACATTCCTTGCTCAGTGACAATAAAATTGATTCTCTGTAAATGTCAATTCCCTTCCTACCACTCACTGGTGTGATACCTGCATTGGGGGTCATGCACAATAAATCTTTCACACCCATATGTTACAAGAATATCAGTCACAGGAAAGAGAATTCCCTTCTGGAAACAGGAAGCAGATGGTGGCACTTGAAGGGAGTGCAGGCACTCTTCTCTGCATCCAAATCTTCTTAAAAGCAACTTCCACACGTGGACATAGCACGTAGGTGTGGGGCGATGACCAGTGCCAAAAAAAGCAGCATTGAGTCTTCTGACCTGCAGATAGGACAGTCTACATGCTG
>CAUYON010004407.1:0-13483 GCA_963573935.1 Arctocebus calabarensis | reverse complement strand
ATTGGTTGAATTCTTGAGACATCTTCTGAATTAATCCTATAATCTCTACCTCCATGTTAGTTTCCATTTTATTAATCTTGTTTGCTATCTAGATTCTAAATTCGATTTCAGACATCTCCGCTATCTGTTTGTCAATGGGATATTATGGATTGGATGGTTTGTCATTTTGGGGGGGAGTTGCACCGTTCTGTTTATTCATGTTGCCAGAGTTTTTCCGCTGGTTCCGCCCCATGTTTGTTTTTCAGTTTTTAGCTATATGAGCAGGAGAGTGAGATTGGACTGGAGACTTCTACGGTTGTGGTTGACCAGCCCTCCACCTAGGTACTGGTGCGGTGACTGCAGCCTGTACAGTTCAAGAGTTCCAGTCAAATTGTAAATGCAGTCAGTCTGGATTGTGGATGAGTTGGAGTTCTAGACTTGCAATCCTGGGCAGGGGGTGAACTGAAGTATCAAGGTGTCAAGGAAGACATTTATAACACCAATCAGATTAATAACAAATGGGCTAATACATTCGTAGAAGGGCTACCAGACACCTAAGCCCACAGAGGCACCCATCCACAGTCAGAAATATCAACATACAAACAAAACATAACAAACAGCCAGTCACAGAACAACAGCTAAGAAGGAAAAAAAAAAAAGAATTCTACAATTAAAATGCTTCTTATAAAATACTTGAGAATAGCGAAGAAGAAAAGACCCTAGCAAATATGATATAAGCACTCTTAGAAGCTATAAGAAAGGAAGGAGAAGAGGGATAGAGAGAACAAAGAAATTAACACGGGAGAGGAAGAAGAATGTTCAGTTGAGAATAGGAGGTAATAAAAATAGCCTAAGAAAAGAAAGTGAAGTAAAGAGTTATTTGTTGATAGGGCCTCCCAGAAAAGGATATTAAAATAAGAAAATCTCAAAAATATTATTATTCTTATATGTATATAGAATTGCAGTCCAGTCCAGCAACAACGATCTGCTGTGAGAGGGGAGCTTGGGAGCGGGGCTCGTGGTGACTGCGGGGGGGAGGGGGCTCGCTGTTGCTGCAGATCTCGGGGGCCGCGGCAGTGTTGGCAGCGGTGGTGTCACTATTTGCAGGGCAGCGGCACCGCGGCTCACAGTAGCAGCGGCTTCGGAGCGACCGCAGCAGCACCAGCAGCGGCAGTTGCTATGGCCGCGCGTCGCAGCCACTCGCAGCGGCTGTGAAGGCTGGGGGGTAGGGGGCTCGTGGTCCCTGCAGATTTCGGGGCCGCGGCAGTGTCAGTGGCAGTGGTGTCACTATTCACGAGGTGGCAGCACCACGGCTCACATTAGCAGCGGCTTCAGAGCGACCGCTGCAGCACCAGGGGCAGCGGTTGCTATGGCCGCAGCTTGCAGCCGCTCCCAGCCACCCCCAGCTGCCCCCAGCCACCGTGAAGGCTGGAGGGGTGGGGGCTTCTCGGGGCTGTTGGTGGGAACTTGAACTTCAGTTATTCTCCAGCTGAAGTGCCTGGGGCCCTCCTTGCCAACTTCCACAGCTGAAAGTGTCTTTCCGCCCCTCTCAGGCTTCACTAGGGTCACCGCCTAGTGTAACGCTGGCTGGTCACTCATTCTTTCTCTCTCTCATTGATCTGGGGAAAAGGCACTCGCCATTTTGGACATTCCAATGTGTCAGTCTGGCAGAGTCCGGACCCCTCAGCTCACACCAGGGCTGTCCAGGTCTCTGTGGTTTCTAGCAGCTCCCCTTTCTGATCATCAAACTCTGAGTTCCACGCTTCAGTGGAATTTTCTCCGATTAGAGCTTGTGGGTTGGGACCTGCTGTCCTCCCTGTGGGAGGGCCCGGCTGCCCCTCCTCCGGGCAGGGGGAAACGGTTTGCAATAGTTTCTATGGTTAAGAACTATATTTCAAACGCGCCAATCCTCCCAATCTCTTTGTCTTACCAGCAGTCCGTCCCCTCCAATAGTTCACACGGGGAAAGATCCAGAGCTCCCACCCTCTCACCTGCTGACCGGGGAGAGATGGGCTGTGGGACCGTCTCTGCCGCCATCTTCCAGCCGATCCTCCTGAATACTCAAGAGAAAGCTAAACAGTCTTTTGATTATAAAATAAAACTCAAAGATGTAGAAAACATAAATGAAACAGGTAGCTTAATGAATGATTACCAGGTGAACGCCACCCAGGTCAATTTTGCTAGGCATCCAGAAACTTCTTCTGTTTGTTCTATGCCAATCACAACACCTGCCTCTGTCACACGTAATCATTAACCATTATCAGTCACTTCCTATGTTTTTAGTTTTATCTATGTGTGTAAACTTAAGTACTGTGCTTTAGGCTTGTCTGTTATAGATGTATTCCTTTTAAAATTAGAAGTATTTTAGTTCATCAGAATATTTAGAAGTTTATATTAAATTGACAGTTTTAATGAATTTTAAATTAATACTTTTCATGAAAAATATATTAGGTCATAAAAGATATCTCTAAATTTAAAAATAATGACTGAAATATTATAAAAAGCATTAAGAAATTACAGGATGTTAGTGTGGTTTCCAGTAAAGCTATTTAAGCCATTTCTGTGTTGAATCCTAGCATTATCTGCTTTCTCCCTGTCTTTTCTCCCTCTTTACCTTCAGGAATCACCTCAAGCTCAAGCTCAGGGGCTATTTCTTAAACAAAGTAAATATCATTTCATTATGATTTCTCCTTCATCTTTTCCCTCTTTGACACTTTGTACTGTTGACCATTACCTGACCCACCTAGGGTCCATTGATCCCAGCTCTAAACAAAGAATCACTGGAAGGCCTGTCAAAATTCTTACAGTTGGTTTTATAAGCAGTTTGTTAATTGCTAATGACCTAAAAGGTATCAGGATCAGGTTTCTTCCTTATTTTGAATTATCTACCACGTTTGGCATGCATGCTTCATAATCTCACCTTGGAAGTTTTATCTATCACTTGAAATTGATGTTTTTCTCTACCTTTTGTTTTTATTTTCATTGACTTTTGAGGGAAAAGAAAAGTTATCTTACTCTACCAATCATTCTAGAAATCACTTTCAAGTATGATTTCTTCTTCTTCTTCTTCTTCTTCTTCTTCCTTCTTCCTTCTTCCCTTCTTCCCTTCTTCCCTTCTTTTCTTCTTCTTCCTTCTTCTTCTTCCTTCTTCTTCTTCCTTCTTCCTCCTTCCTCCTCCTTCCACCTCCCTCCTCCTCCCTCCTCCCTCCTCCTCCCTCCTCCCCCTTCCTCCCTCCTCCTCCTTCCTCCTTCCTCCTCCTTCCTCCTTCCTCCTCCTTCCTTCTTCCTTCTTCTTTTTCCTCCTCCTCCTTCCTCCTCCTCCTCCTCCTTCTTCTTCTTTTTTGTGAGACAGTCTCTCTCACCTTACCTAGGTAGAGTGCTGTGGCGTCGTAGTTCACTGCAGCTACAAACTCTTGGACTCAAGTGATTCACCTGCGTCTGCTTCCTATGTAGTTAGGACTATAGGTGCCCTGCCACAATTCCTGGCTCTTTTTCTATTTTTAGGAGAGGTGGGATCTTGGTCTTGCTCAGGCTGGTCTTGAACTCCTGAACTCAAGCAATCTGCCAGTCTTGGCCTCCCAAAGTGCTAGAACTCCTCAAAGCAATAATACTTAGGCTGGGCACAGTGGCTCAAGTGTTATTTCTTTGTGGAGCTCCTAGTTTCTTTTATCACTTCAGTAAAGCTTAGTTTATGACATTGTTTATTCTATTTCTTGAATCTATTAAAGCTAACCTATGATGGCATCTGTTATGATGTTTTAATTATTATCCCTCCCTTTCCTTTATACAGCAGTTCTTTGTTTGGTCAGTTGATTATTTTTTAACATGTTTATAGCGTCAACAATATATATTTTTCTTGGGTGGCGCCTGAGGCTCAGTTGATAGGGTGCCGGCCCCATATACCAAGGGTGGCGAGTTCAAACCCGGCCCCGGCCAAACTGCAACAAGAAAAAAAATAGCTGGGCGTTGGGGTCGGGGGTTTGGGGAGCGCCTGTAGTCCCAGCTACTCAGGAGACTGAGGCAAAAGAATCTCCTAAGCCCAGGATTTGGAGGTTGCTGTGACCTGTGTGACGCCACGGCACTCTACCGAGGGCAATAAAGTGAGACTGTCTCTTTTTCTATCCTCCTATGAGGATAAAACTCTTTATTTCAGGTAAGAAAGAAAAATCAGGGTTCTAAAAGTAGTTGAACCATTATGAACCATTACGTGTGTCTCTAGTTTCTAAAACTAGTTGAACTATTATCTATGTCTCCGTTTCTCCAGAGTAAATACAAACAAATAATAATACTTTATATATCTGCTTTTATTTACTTTAAGAGAAAATGATAGATTAATGAGTCTCATAATTATTTATAATAAAGCCAAGCCATATGTATTCCAGGACTTTGGTTAATATTTTCCATTTTTCATAATAACATTATAAACCCTTTTCTCATTGCTGTTATTTTATTATTTATGTAACATGAGATAATTGAAGATTGTTACAATATTATCTCCTTATTTCTTTTATCCTTTCCCTTAAAAGTCTTTGCACAACACTGGAAATTATTTAAAAAATTAATTAGATCTCAATTTCAAATAAGAATTAAATTGATATTTTTAAAACCAACATCTTTCTCCAAGATTTCCCTTTTTTATCAGACTAAAGGAATAATAGCATGTTCTTACTAACGGAACATGTAATTCTGATCTAAACGTAAAACTGTTGAAAAACTAGAGTGGGGAATCTTATACATACAAAGTGTCTCTGGTTTTCTTTATCTTGTCTTCGTTAAAAGCAGGGATATAGCCTAATAATGGATAAGCTCTTCTACTGCCTGGTTTTTAACCTTAGTTTGGACTGGAATTTACAATTTGGGATTACTGTTTCTTTTTTTATGTTGAAACATTTTAAACCTGTACAAACAGTTTTGTGTGTGGTACATATATGAACATTCTTAGACATTCTCACTCTCAAGAAATTTAGGGCTGGGCACAGTGGCTCATGCCTGCAATCCTAGTACTCTGGGAGGCTGAGGCAGGAGAACTGCTTGAGCATAGGACATAGAGACCAGTCTCAGAAGGAGTGAGACCCTGTCTCTGCTAAAAGAAATGGAAAAATTATCCAGGAATTGTGCTGAGCTCTTATAGTCCCAGCTACTTGGGAGGCTTGAGGCAGGAGGATCAATTAAACCCAAGGTTCAAGGTTGCTGTGTGCTAGGCTGATTTGAGCCTGCTAGCCTGGGCAACAGAGTAAGATTTTTTTCTCAAAAAAAAAAAAAGAAAAAAGAAATTTAGCATTGATGCAATAAGATTATAATATGCAATTTATAATTTTTTTCAATCATTCCCCAAAGTATTCTTTTAGTTGTTCCCCCTCACACACTAAAACCAATCAAATCAGGGATCATGTTTTTCTATTGATTATCTTGCCTCTTTATTCTTCTTTAATCAAAAACAGTTTCAGTGCCTTTTTTTTTTTTATGGTATTAACATGTTTGGAGAACCCTATGATTCGAATTTGTCTGGATTTATCTGATTGTTTCTTCAAGATGAGATTCATGGTAAACCTACTGGTAATAAGCGGATATTGTATATGTCCCGTTACACTGTATCTGAAACAATACAATTATATCAGTTTTTCCAATTGTTGCTGATGCTAAATGAGATCCTTTCATTAAAAGTGGGGTATGCCATATTGCCCTTGTCAGAGTACTCTCTTTTCTTTGTGATGAGTGCTTTTGGTGCATACTCTGAGACTATGTGAATATCTTGTTCCCCAGAAAATTTTGCCTATTATTTTGGTATTATTGACAATCTTACCTTTATTATTACACTAGTAGTTGCAAAATGGTGGATTTTTTTTTACTGATTCTTTCTGCATTTAGTAATTTGCATTCTTTTGTAGAGAACAATTCCCATTTTCTTTCTTTTTTTTAAAGGCCGGGGCTGGGTTTGAACCCACCACCTCCAGCATATGGGGCCGGTGCCCTACTCCTTTGAGCCATAGGCACCCCCCACAATTCCCATTTTCTTTGGACATTTGAGTTTCACTATGAACTCTTACTTTTTTTAAATCATTGTTTTATAATTTATTACCGTCAATATTGTTTTAGATGACTATCTTTCCCATAGTTTGTTTTGTGGAAGCCCCCTCCAGTCAAATTCAAATTTGACAAATCTCCATTTGTCTTTGAACAATCTCCTTTTTGCCCTTGAACGCTTCTTTGCTCCCTGGCATAATATATCAGGATTCACCTTGTATTTTCACTGTTCCAGATGTGGAATCATCCTTTTCACTCTTAAGTCCAAGTTTGTTTGTTTTTATTGGGTAATGGAGCTTCGAAGTCAAAATTTGGATACAAGGTAAGGATACAGGGTCTCACTCCTTCTGAGACTGGTCTCCATGTCCTATGCTCAAGCAGTTCTCCTGCCTCAGCCTCCCAGAGTGCTAGGATTGCAGGCATGAGCCACTGTGCCCAGCCCAATTGAGGAGGTCATTGTCTTTCTGCACTTGCAGTGAACTGAGTTGGAAGATACCTGTAATCCCCATTATATATTTGTATCTTTTTCTGTTTATGGTGAGAACCTTCATTTGTTGTACCTGTATTATAAAATATACCTACTTTCAGAATTACTATATCAGTACTACATTCAGCAATAAGTCTATGCAGTAAAGTTAAATTCGTAATTTTTTTTGCCCATGTAATATATCTCACTAAAATTAGGATTCTGTGATTAAAAATTCATTTAATTGGTCGGGTGAGGTGGCTCACTCCTATAATCTTAGCACTTCAGGTAGTGGAAGCAGGAGGATTCCTTGAGCTCAGGACCAGCCTAAGCAAGAGTGAGTCCCTAACTCTAGTAAAAGTAGAAAAATTAGTCAGGGTCTATAGTTGCAGTTAAGAGGCTAAGGCAGGAGGATCCCTTGAACCCGGGAGTTTAATATTGCTGTGAGTTAGACTGGGTGACAAAGTAAGACTGTCTCAAAAAAAAAAAAAAAAAAAAGAAAATTTCTTGAATTATTTTCCTCCTGTGTGGTTTTATTATCAATTTGATGCATAGTTAATTCATTTGTTTCTGTATTTGTTTGAATTCATTTTGGGGTGGGGAGTTGTTTTGTTTTAAGAAAGAGTGGGAAAGTAACACATACACATATACACTACACTCCCACATCCAGGAAGGATAAAATGGTAACTGATGAAAATGCTTTTCTACAAGGGGCGTCAGGGTACTGGGAAGCAGATCCAGACTCACTCCTGTCCTGTGTCCCTTGAGGAAAACCATTTTCATCAATTTCTGTGTTAACCTTCCTCAGTGTGGGGGTGTTGTGTGTCTGTGTGTTATTTCTTTTTGTTAAACACAAAATGTTAAAATTCTTTTTTATATCACTCATTACTCCATAGTTCTTAGAAAAGGAACTTGTCACTTTTAGCTTTTATATGCTCTTTATAACAAACGTTTTGTTGTATTTGGAAATTTTATTTTTCATATTTCTTCGTCTTTCATAACCAGGGGGCCCTGGACGATCTACCATGCCAACCCCAGGAAATACTGCAGCTTTCCGTGCTACCCTCTGGACCAACATGGAGAAACTTATGGATCACATTTGTGTTGTTTGCGGACAGGTAAATATTTTAAGGAGTAGAAGGAATGGTAATTATGGATTACCTCCTGGCTATTCCAAGTCATATGACCTTGGATAGGTTTATGCAGTAAAGAGCATTCAAAATACATCTGTTAGCTGATTATAATGTGGGTAGAGGTTCTAGCATAATGCCATCTCCCTTCCCTTGCTTTCTCTAGGGCCTAAGATTTTCATTTGTTTATTTTAGGTACAACATCTACAAAAAGTATTAGCTAAAAAGAGAGATCCTGTTTCTCACATTTGTTTCATTGAAGAAATAATTAAGGTATGTTTAAATGAAAATATTTTCTTATCATTTTTGTAGAAAGCAGGATCATTTATGTTACTACCTTGTAAAATGGCTGCATGTCAAATGGCAATAGAAAAATGTTTTTCTTGACAACTATAAACCTTCCTTACAATAATTGCAATCATATTTGTTTAGGGAGTAGATGCTGGCAGTGGTACTATTATAGACTAATTTCTCATTTTCTGTCATATAAATGATAGCTTTTAAATATTTTTAGACATTACACTAGAGAATAAGATGAAACTTTCTGGTAAGTAATAAATTTAAATAGAGATCATTATAATATATTCACTGAGAACCGCTTTTTTCCATAATGTACACTGCTATACTCATTTTCTGTATTCTGAGATCTCCAGTCTACTGTCCACCAATTTGCTAGCTTCATGGGCCATAAAAATTCCTTTCATACATAGGAATCCTTGGTTCTGCATTGTATTCATTCTGATATGTTTTTGATAATGATTAATAGAATGGCTAGTTATTCTGTTGATCATTAAATTCTAACCCCTAGTGCTCCAAAGGAGAAAAAAGATGTTAAGTTTCCAACATCATGGTATCGATCAGCAGTTCTCAACCTTCCTAATGCCACAAGCCTTTAAAACATAGGTTGAGAACCACTGGTATAGTCTCTTTGGTAAACTCGCAATTTTAAATATTTTATGTATTGTGTTAAGGGTCTCAAAGACCACCCTCCAAGTATGGTAATTTATTAGGATGATTTATAATATAGTTATACACATATCTGTGATCTATGACAGCAAAAGAATATGAATCAAAATCACCAAAAGGAAAAAGGTACGTGAGGCAAGGCCAGGCCGTAGCCCAGGTAATAGAGCAAGGTCTTGCCTTAAAAACAAAACAAAACAAAACAAAAACACACAAACTTTTAAATTTTCAGTTTAATATTTCCAGATATGCCTTGGTATTTGCTAACATATTTAATTTTGGATGACAGAACTGTGTGTGTGTGTGTGTGTATATATATATATACACTAGTATTCTCATCTTAGGAATGTTCGAGAGGAGAACAAAACTTCTTCATGTTCATTGTTTTTGTGATGCTCTGTTAGTTCTGAAGGTTTTGCAGTAGTTTTCAAGATAAAAAGAATACATCAGAGTACAAAGAGGACATAAATGGGTTGAGTATAAAATAAAACTGGACTAACTGGTATCAGGTATACCAAATCTTAGAAATATTTTAGTTTAATATAGTTTAGTACAGTGGAGCCTTTTGAAAGTTGCTGTTTAATTGAGATAACTAATTCTGCTTCTGCTTTAATAAATGTCCTGGAAAGACTTGAACAATTAGCCTATTTTTATAGTTCATATGATATTTTAAAAGATCTGTTCATGCTTATAAATTCATATTATCATGGCATTTTAATGTTGAATATTATTTTTCTCTTGCTATATTGTATTTTCTATAGTTTACATGAATAGATGAAACATTTTATTTTTAAATGAGAATTTTGGGCTTATGAGACATTAGAAGTTCAATTTTGGCATCTTTTAAAATTAGTTAAGAGTTTCTGTATCACTATATAATCATCAATACTGTATAACACTTTGCTTGAAAGTTAATGTAGCAAATTATTAACAAATTATTAAGGATCCACACAGTGAAAAACAGGTTATATGTTCTCATCTGCAGAATCAAACTGGGTTAGCTGTGCGGGGGAGTGTAGATATGTTACTTTCATTTTCTAAGCCAGCAATTTTTATCATCGAAGAGAATCTTGTAATCATGTGTGTAGGATGCATTGAGCTAAATTTGGGATATGTTCAACATTTTGAGCAGCTAGAGTACTAATGAGATCTCTGAGTATGTAAAAGAATGTGGTGTTTTCACCTTTTAGACTTATCAAACGATTTGATAATAGCATTAAAGACTCAGGAAAATTTTAGCACATTCAAATTTGAAATACTTTTAATATTATAAGAAAAGTGTTCAACTTATTTATCTGTGGCATCTTAATTTGATTAAAAAGTTAAATAAGGATAAACCAGTTAGATTTCCAAGTCAGATATTATTAGTAAATACTCTTATCTGTAAAGATTAAAGGATTTCTGGCTCGGCACCTGTGGCTCAACAGGCTAAGGCGCCAGCCACGTACACTTGAGCTGGGGGGTTTGAATCCAGCCCGGGCCCGCCAAACAACTATGACGGCTGCAACCAAAAAATGGCTGGGTTGTAGTGGGTGCCTGTAGTCCCAGCTACTTGGGAGGCAGAAGCAAGAGACTGGCTTGAGCCCAGGAATTGGAGGTTGCTGTGAGCTGTGATGCCACAACACTCTATCCAGAGTGACAGCTTGAGGCTCTGTCTCAAAAAAAAAAAGGTTAAAGGATTTCTGCTTTTACTTATATGGGGACCAAATATTCTTAAGGGGTCTGTCAGTACAGTACAAACAACTTCTAGATAAATTAGAAAACCAAGATATTTAATGCTCTATCAAACTTGTAAGGAGTAAGGGAATCTTTCCGGGGCATACATAGTCAGATATGTAGACATACAGAGATAAAATAGCTGAGGATTGGTGAGCTATAAATGAATGCACAAGCTAGGCATAATTAATTAGCTTATTGAGGCCAAATATCTGTATAGGTGATGAGACCAGCACTCTAGGGCTTGGGGTAGTAGCAAGATGGAAGAATGGACTTGAAAATCTTGTTTTAAACTGAGATCCTGGATAGAGGCTAATATGCTTCTCAGTTGGTAACATCACCTCACTCCCACAAGAAACAAATGCAGTCATCAGAGTTCTCCGTATGTTAAGGTCACAAAAATATGAGCTCATAGTTAAAAACTACCAATCTCTTCAAGAAACTAGAGGCTATGATTGAGAGTCAGCAGAAAAAATAAAGTAATACAAAACAGCTTGTAGACCCCTAAGGAACTTCTCAAAGATGCTATGGATTTCAGATATTAGAATTATCTACTGAAGAGTATAAAATATATATATTAAATATTTTTTAACTAGAATAAAAAATGAAAGACTAGTGTTTTAAAAAATTACTAGGTAGATCTAAAAATGAATCAAATAAAAATTTAGAAATAAAAATAAAATTATTGAAATTAGAAAGTCAGCAGAAAATTTAAACAGATTATGTAAGCTAAAGAGAGAATTTGAGTCCTACCAGATATGATTGATGAAATTTCCAGAATAAAGTACAGAAAATATGAAAGAGAAATTTTAAAATTATGGAGGATCCAATAAAGTTTTATTATAAGGATAATTAGGAAAAGGAAAGCCAGGAACTATATAAGAAAAACTGTATGATTCTCTCAGTACATGCAGGGAAAACATTTTATAGAATCTAACATCTATTACTGATAAAAATTCTCAGCAAACCAGGAATATACAGGGACGCCTTCTCAATTTGATAGATGGCGTCTTTGAAAAATGGATAGGTAAAATCATACATAATGGTGAAAAGAGAAAAGACAAGGATTTCTTTCTTTTGCAGTCATTGTTTTTAATTCAATATTGTTCTAGCTAGTGGAATAAGCAAAAAACAAAGAAACAAACAAACCTGTGAGCTTCCTTCCAGTTTAGAAAGGAAGAAGTAAAATGTTTTTCTTTATAGGTAACATTATTTATGTAGAAAATCCAAAGAAATATACAAAAGAAGCTACTATAGCTAATAAGGGATTTTTTTTTTTACAAGATTACAGAATATTATCAATATACAAAAGTCACTTGTACTTCTGTATATTGGTAATATACAATTTATGTGTGTCTATATATATATAGATATTCTTGCAATTTTTACATATACACATAAATAAATATACAGTGGAACCTCTGTAAGTTCACCACGTAAGGGGATGTAACAAATAGGTCAGCCGAAGGAACTAGCCCGACTGCTCTGATACGTACATGGGGTGCATGTCTGATCTGTGAAATTAGGTCAACTTATGGTGGTGGTCAATGTAGGCAGGTCGTCAACTACGAAGGCTCTACTGTTTATGTACAGTTTAGTAGAATATATAAAAATTAGTCATACTTCTATATTTTAGCAATGTGCACTTCATTGTCCAGGAATTGAATACTGTTAAAAATCTTAATTTTGGTGACTGTGCTATGGTTATGTAGGGCAATGTCTTTATTCCTATGAGCTTAATTATTTAGTGGTACAGAGCCATGGTATGTGCAACTTACTTAAAGAGGAAATGAGAATGTAAAAGTAAATGTGTCACTGTTAACAAGAGGTAAATCTCAGTGTGCAAAGAGTGAGTAGGAGTTCATTGGGCTATTCTTGCAATTTTGCATTTAAATTATATTAAAAGTAAAGTTTAAAAAAAAAGACAGAACTAAAAACTTCATGCCAACTAATTTTAAACATCAGGCACATTTTTAGGAAAATATAACTTAATTGGAAGCTTTCTGTAGTCCTGTTACCTTTAAGGAAATTTTATCAGTCAAGTCTTTCTATCAAGAAAACCGTAGGCCCAGATGTTTTTTCAAAGAAGTTCCACCAAAAATTCAAGGGACAAATCATTCCATTTTTATAGAGAAGAAGAACCTTACCACCCCAACTCATTCGATGAGACTAGTATAATCTTTATCCCAAGACCAATTAAGAATTACAAAAAAGAAAAATTATATTCCAATCTTACTCAAGAGAATATGTTGAAGAATTTTAAAACTACTGCAAATCCAGCAGTTTGTAAAAATAATGTAACTATCTCCATAGATACAGAAAAAGTATTTGACAGAATTTATCATGATAAAAAGTTCTAGCAAAATAAGATAGTGAACTTTCTTTAATTGATAAAGGATGCTATGTATCTAACAAAACCTTAAGCAATCATCATTCTTTTTTTTTTTTTTTTTTTTTTTTGAGACAGAGCCTCAAGCTGTCACCCTGGATAGAGTCCTGTGGCATCACAGCTCACAGCAACCTCCAATTCTTGGGCTCAAGCGAGTCTCCTGCCTCTGCCTCCCAAGTAGCTGGGACTACAGTTTTTTGTTGTTGTTGTTGTTGCAGCCGTCATTGTTGTTTGGCGGATCCGGGCTGGATTCAAACCCACCAGCTCAGGTGTACGTGGCTGGCGCCTTAGCCGGTTGAGCCACAGGCGCCCAGCTGATTTTGTATTTTTCTTTCTTAAGAATGATGATTGCTGGCTCGGGGGTATGATGCCACGGCACTCTACCCAGGGTGACAGCTTGAGGCTCTGTCTCAAAAAAAAGAAAAAAAGAAAGAAATGTACAAAATCATTACCTCTATAGTCAGAAGAAAGGCCACAGTCCCACCCTTCTTACTTCTTTTCAAAATTATACTGGAGGACAGAGCCAGCATAGTAAAAGAAGAACAAGAAATAAAATATTAATAATAGAGTTCCCATTTTTTTTTAATTTTTAAAATTTATTTTTAATTTAGAAAAAAATTTTAATTGACACATTTATGGGATATATAGTGATATCCTGATACATTTAATATAGAATGATCAGATCAGGGTAATTACCATCATCTCAAACATATATTATTTCTTTGTGCTTAGAACATTAAATGTTCTCTTTCTAGCTATATGAAAGTATATAATACATAATTGTTGCAGAGTTCAAATATTTGTGAGGAATTTGCT
>CAUYON010004406.1:0-14664 GCA_963573935.1 Arctocebus calabarensis | reverse complement strand
GGTAGAGTGCTATGGCATCACAGCTCACAGCAACCTCAAACTCTTGGGCTTATGCGATTCTCTCGCCTCAGCCTCCTGAGTAGCTGGGATTACAGGTGCGTGCCACAACACCCGGCTATTTCTTGGTTGCAGTTGTAGTTGTTTAGCAGGCGGGGGCCAGGCTCAAACCTGCCACCTTCGGTGTACTTCACCAGTGCCCTATCCACTGAGCGACGGGCATCGAGCTCATTTCTGTCTTTTTTATTACTTGAAACTCTTCTGTTTAAAAAAAACCTTCCCTCCTAAAATAGAACTATTTGGTGGAAATATGTATAAGGAAGTTAAGATAAATGTTTAAATTTTTCTTTTTAATTGACAATTTTCAAAGTATGAAATTGGTGCCCTAGTTACTTTCTCTTTTCTTCCCTGTTGGTTTTCATTGTCTCTTGTCTCACTCCTGTATCATAAACATATTGGTTTTCATATATTCACTGTCTATCAATTCTAGTCAAAATCTTTTTTTTTTGAGACAGAGTCTTACTTTGTTGCCCTCCATAGAGTGCTGTGGCATCAAAGCTCACAGCAACCTCAAACTCTTGGGTTCAAGTGATTCTCTTGTCTCAGCCTTCTGAGCAGCTGGGACTACAGGCGACCACCACAACGCCAGGCTCTTTTTTAAAGACTGGGTCTTGAACTTGTTTAGGCTGGTCTTGAACCTGTGAGCTCTGACAATCCACCTGCCTAGGCCTCCCAGAGTGCTAGGATTACAAGCCAGCGTGAGCCACTGCACTCGGCCTTTTTTTTTTTTTTTTGAGACAGTCTTTTTCTGTCACCCTCAGTGGAACACCATGGCATCATCATAGCTCATAGCTCACAGCAACTTCAAACTCCTGGGCTCAAGCAATCCTCTTGCCTTAGATTCCTGAGTAGCTGGGACTACAAGCACCACCACACCCAGCTAGTTTTTCCATTTTTAGTACAGACAGAGTCTCGCTCTTGCTCAGGCTGGTCTCAAACTCCTGACCTCAAGTGATCCACCCACCTTGGCCTCCCAGAGTGCTAGGATTACAGGTGTGACTTACCATGCCTGGCCTGGTCGCAATTCTTGTTGATCCCCAAATGGTCTCTGACCAGTGGGGTTCCTTCAGGTTGGCCCCTCTTCCTTGGACACAATCCGCTAACCTTCCTTGCTCCCTGCTTTCTGTAACAAGCTCTTCTTATAAATCCCTTCCAAGATGCAGAGTCAGTCATTCCTCCATCGAGCCCGCACCTTTTCTAGTGGGGAACAGTATTTAGAGTCCAGGCACTAACTATGCTTCTTGCTACTGGGTTGTCATTGCCCCTAGGCCTCTTCTGCGGACAGAATCAGTCAATGTGTACTTTGGAAATCTTAAAATAAAATTATTTAGTAAATAAGTGTAGTCTGTGTTGATTATACTCCAAAAAGTTGTTTAAAACAAAAACAAAAAGAGGCAACAACAGTGGGCTCCCCGTCAGTCACTATTTCCAGTCCACGTTGGTGAGAGTGGGAAAGCACGTGGCCCGTGGAATAGTGAGAGACAAAGATGGCCCAAACCCAAAGCAAGAAAAGCTTACTTAACTTGGCAGCAACAAAAATAAAATGTCTTCATAATAAAAACTAGTGATGAAAATCAGAAGACAACTGACGAACTGAAACAAAATTTCTGCAACTTAAGTCATCCACTAAGAGCTAATTTGCATAACAGAGCTCTTACCAAACTGATGAGCGATGACGTATCAATAACCTCACAGAAGAAACTGGTACAAGACGTGAACCCCCAATTCACAGAAAAGGAAATGCAAATAGCCCTTTACTGTATGAAATGACGCTTATTCCCCTTGCAGTGATAGAAACACATCTTTGAGCAGACGCAGTAAGAGTGATTACCTTAGGGGCAGCACTGGTGGCTCAGTGAGTAAGGTGCCAGCCCCATATACCGAGGGTGGCAGGTTCGAACCACCCCCGGCCAATACCCCATCACAAGTATTATACAATAAAGCAGACCCTCTATTAAAAATCTTAAAAAAAAAAAAAAAGAGTGATTACCTTCACTATATCTTGATCCTTCTCCTTCTGATATTCTAGATGGTGAAATGGGGAAAACCCACAGCTCCCTTCTGCTGCAGGCCGAGGAGAGACGTTCCCGCAACTGACTTGGCAGGTGAATACGCCTCTTTTTCCGTGGAACACCATTTTTAAGGGGGGTGGGCAACTGACAAACTATGCTTATTCAGACATGTGCATCTGACAGATATTTCCCGGAAATGAGCCAAATAATCACTTCACTATGCGGAAAACAACCATTAGCCAATTGCTAATGATGAAATTTGAGCTTTTGAGCTTAAAATTAGAACTTTGAGAGACTTGAATCTGTTACTGTTGAGTTTCTCGATATTTAAAGACTTTTCTGACAAGATCAGTAGCAATATTAACAAATGCGATTTTCTTATTGTCCCCTCAATGATTCCCCAACAATGAAATAATAATAAACTTTAAAAAAAAATTTAAAAATAATTTTTTTTATTTTGTGTAATGAAATATGTCAATATGTAGAAAATTTGCCTGAGTCAGTGAACCAATATTTTCCCAAAGACTAATCCATGATGTTACAAAATCATACATGGGTAAAAGATTCATTCAAAGCGCAAGAGAGGCCAGTAGATTTTAATGTAACAGAGTACAAAAAGGTCACTAATGTGAACATTCAGATTCTGGTTGTTAACTAATTGTTAAGAAACTATTATTTAGACAGTTTTGGTGTAGTATCAAAGAACAATATCACCAAATATGTGAATAGGTTATTAAAAGCTTTCTCTCTATTTCACACACATCTCTGTGCTCATGCAGATTTTCTACACATAACATTCTTCACCCAACGTAACATATAGTGACATGGAACATGAAGAAGTCTTATGCAGAGCAGATATGAAAATTGAATTGTCTTCTATTAAGATTAAAGATACTCACAAAAATGTAAAACAATACCACTCTTCTCACTGAACTTTTTTGTTGTGGAAAATATAGCTATTTTTCATAAAATTATGTTAATTAATAAGTTTGGTTTTAAAAAGTAATGAATAGGGCCAGGTACAGAGGCTCATGCCTGTAATCCTAGCATGTAGGGAGGCTAAGGTGGGATGATTGCTTGAGCTCAGGAGTTCAAGACCAACCTGGGCAAAAAGAGACCCTGCCTCTACTACCAAAAGAAAAAATAGCCAGGCATAATGGCACGTACCTATAGTTCCTGCTACTCCAGAGACTAAGGCAAGAGGATTGCTTGAGCCCAGGAGTTTGAGGTTGCTGTGAACCAGGTCAGGCCATGGCACTCTAGCCCAGGCAACAAAGGCAGACTCTGTCTAAAGAAAAAACAAACATAAATGTTTCTAAATTTTGTCTGTTTTTGTTTCTAATATGGCAAGTATTAATAGATATAGCCCACATAAGCAAAATATCCTTGCAGCCCTCAATAACTCTTAAGCATGTAATGACTTCCTAAGACCAAACAGTTTGAGAATTGTTCACTCAAATTATTAATTGCCCAAACTGAACCCAGAAAAGGAGACATCAAGGCAAATCAATTACATATTTACCAGAAAACAAAGTATGCATTCTTCCTCATCTTTATAGCACACACAGTCACACTACATAAAATTTTCCAGGACGCAAAAGATAAGTTTCCATAATCCAAGAGGCAGGTGGATGGCTGGACTCAGGAGTTCAAGACCAACCTGAGCAAGAGTGAGATCCCCATCTCTACTAAAAATAGAAAACAAAAAAAAGACTAGCCAGGCGTGACCAGAGCCTGTAATCTCAGCTACTCATGA
Organism: Arctocebus calabarensis; assembly: GCA_963573935.1. Classification (NCBI taxonomy): domain Eukaryota; kingdom Metazoa; phylum Chordata; class Mammalia; order Primates; family Lorisidae; genus Arctocebus; species Arctocebus calabarensis. Next base: position 10,839 of record CAUYON010004406.1, on the reverse strand, counting down.
GTCTGAGGCAAGAGGATCACTTGAACCCAAGAGTTTGAGGTTGCTGTGAGCTATGATGCCACAGTGCTCTACCCAGGGTAACAAAGCAAGATTCTCAAAAAAAACCTTTCAAATTTGTTTCTATGATGCCAGCACAACTTCAATACACACACACAATCTTTTTTTAACCTTATTTATAATACATTTTGTAATGAAGTAGTTATTTCACAAGTGCAAAAAGAGTCTCAATATTGACCAGTGTGGTGGCTAACCCCTGAAATCCTAGCATTCTAGAGGATCCCTGGACCTCAAGAGTTCAAAACCAGCCCTGAGTTGGGTGCAACTCAAACTCAGAATGCATCCTCCTCGTACCTACTAAAAATAGAAAAATTATCTGGGCATTGTGTAGTTCCAGCTACTCAGGAGGCTGAGGAAGTAAGATCACTTGAACCCAGGAGTTTGAGGTTGCTGTGAACTAGGCTTATCTCATGGCATTCTAGCCTGGGCCAAAAAAAAAAAAAAAAAAAAAGGCTCAATATTCAGAAATCTATTCAGCATATTCATTGATCTCAAAAGTCCTATGAATAGCTGCTTAGTTGTTGAAATGTGATTTGGTAAAATCCTAAATCATTCCAAAATGAAGTCATAAAATTATAAGAAGAAACCACAGGATTTTTTTTTTTTTTCAGTTTTTGGCTGGGGCCAGGTTTGAACCCGCCACCTCTGGAATATGGGGCTGGTGCCCTACTCCTTTGAGCCACAGGTGCTGCCCCCACAGGATGGTTTTTAAAAATAATCTCCAATTCATTCTTAGCAACTGGTTTCTTGATGAGCCCCAATCCAGTCAGGTATAAACATTGAAAAGTCTTATTTTAATTTTAATCACTGGTTTCAACTACATTGTCTCAAACCATCTTTCCCCATTTAATAAAAATCTAGGAAAGAGTCTATTACTTTCTAGCAAACTCAAGTTATTAGAACTCAGTCCAGCTCAGTTTAAAATTCTAAAGTGTTCAAAGCTTTCCCCTTAACTATAGGCATTGGAGCACTCTTGAGCAAAGTCGGCTCTAATAACAATAATGCCTTGGTCCTGGGCTGGGTCTATCCTGGCCAAACTGGATAAAAAGTCCCTGCTAGCTTGCAGGACTTGAAACAGGGGGCAGGGACCTGCTCTGAGCTGGACTGGGAAGGAGGGAGAGAGAAGGCAGGTAGCACCTGGCATCACTAACAATATTGTTTTGGTGGTGGAGAGATATCCTGGGATCTGTATCATTCCAAGCAATAGCCTTTAAAATCCAGGTGAACATCCTCCTGACACAAACGGGAAGCCTGGGCCGCGGGGAGATGACAACTCCAGAGAGATGGTGCCTCCCTAGCGGTGGAGGCTGCAGGGGCGTGCCCTCGGACTCCTCTCCAGCGCCCCCTGCTGTCCACAGCTCTGAGCACACCCATAACAGCAGGGCATAGCAGTTGGGGGGCGCCCCAAAGCCCAGAAATCAAGATAAATAACATTGGAATGTAATATATTAAAAGTCAAGTAGCTGGGACTACAGGCGCCCGCCACAGCGCCCGGCTAATTTTTGATGAAGTTCGGCCGGGGCCGGGTTTGAACCCACAGCCCCCGGTATATGGGGTCCGCGCCCTACTCGCTGAGCCACAGGTGGCAAGAGAATCGCTTAAGCCCAAGAGCTGGAGGTTGCTGTGAGCTGTGACTCCACAGCACTCTACCAAAGGCGATAGAGTGAGACTCTGTCTCCATCAATAAATAAATAAATAAATATCAAAAGGAAAACAAAATAATTTAAGACAAACAACATATACGTTTCTAAATGAAGAGTGCATCAGTGTTACTTTCCTGTATCTCAGTCTCTGGAAGCCAGAGTGCACTTAGCTTAGATGTCTCATGTTCATCCATCTCAGACGGAAACACAATGACACAAGACTGTCGGGTTGCCACCCTCAGCCTATCCCTGCCTCAGGCCTCTGCGTGTCAGTAAATGGACTCATTCATCAGGCTCAGACCCAAGAGTCATTCATTTATTTTAGAGAAGGGTCTTGCTCTGTTACCCTGGGTAGAGTGCTGTGGCGCCATTATAACTCACAGCAACCTTGAACTCCTGAGTTCAACCACAGGAGGTGGGGACCATTCAGGACATCTTTGAGTGTGTTCACCACACAAAAGCAACACAGAAGAATCAGTGTGTGGGGACAGCCCTTCAGTCCAATTTTGTCATAAAGGACAGCAAATGGTAGAGACATTTTCTAAAAAGTCCTATTACCATAATTCCATACAACGTGAAAAGCACAAACCCAGGAAAAGCAACTATGTCCCTGGCTCCCCAGCCTGATGTCAGGACCACAAAATGTGAATGTGAAATCCTTTACAGGTCACCTGATAGGGCTAAGAAAGCTGCAAGCTGACCAGTGACCTTCCAGATTGTATGTAGGTCAGAAGAGGCGGCAAGGGGCACTGGTGAGGCCAAGGGGGCAGGACAGTCAGCTCCACCGCACAGAGAGATCTGTGGCTCTGCGGTTAAACAGGACCAAACATTAGGAACTTAACCTACGTTCCGTATGAATCATGCTGAGTACAGAGACGTGGCTGTGTCCATAGTTGTGTTATATTGCTCACTATAGTGAGAAAGTGTCAATGAACGAACAGAGTTAAGGGGCCTTGAGTATCCACAGAAACTCAAATGAAGGGATGAGAATTTAAAAATGTGCATATTACCTTCACAAGGACACAATCGTAACTTAGTAAAATTTTGGACCTCGGCTATAGTGGAAAATATAAAGTCTGTCTATGACAAGTTATTTAACACAGTAAGATATTACATCTCTGAGATACCTCCCACTCCTGAGGGTAAAGACGAGCACTATTAATACAGTGGTAATGCAGCAGAGCGTCTGGTCACGAGGGACGGCTCCAGAGCATGATTTTCAACTGGTGTGTGCCGTGAACATTCTTTTTTTTTTTTTTTTTTTTTTTTTTTTGCTGTTTTTGGCAGGGGCTGGGTTTGAACCCGCCAACTCCAGCATCTTCGGCACCCTACTCTTTGAGCCACAGGCGTCACCCTGCCATGAACATTTTTAAAGGTCATTAATTAAATTATTTTAAAAGAAGTTCAAAGCACACTAAGTATATTCTCCTTGTTTTTGAGACAGACTCTCACTCTGTTGCCCTACGTAGAGTGCTGTGGTGTCACAGCTCACAGCAACCTCAGTCTCTTGGGTCCCCACATAGTTGGGACTACAGGTGCCCACCACAACACCCTGCTAATTTTTTTATTTTTAGTAAAGACAGAGTCTCTCTCTTGTTGAGGCTGGTCTCAAACTCTTGAGTTCAGGTGATCACCCCAGCCTCCCAGAGCACTAGGATTACAGGCGCGATCACCACGCCTAACCAGGATTTTTTTTTTTTAATTCTGTTTTTGATCAACATAATTTAAGTGCGCTGCAGAAGTTTATAGGTTCGAGGTACTGTGAGATTAAAAGGGCTAAAAAGCACTGCTCTAGGGTCAGACTGCACAGATGCCAACACGGGCTTTTCCTGTGACCTTGAGTGTCACCTAATCTCAACTTCCTCATAAAGAGAATAAAAATTACAGCACGTTGTCCTAAGGTTGGTGTGAAGATCAAATGAACTGATATTAATACGGACACACTTGCAACAGTCCTGGCTTCTGTCCTGTGCTGAGTACCCTACAAATCCTCACATATAAACTCAGGACGCTGCAGAAATTGCCTCTCCATCCCACTCCCCTAGCAGTATGACATGAGTCACCACAGGAGAAGGTTTTTAACTCTGTTTTTTACTATTAAGTTTCAGACTAAAGAAGTTTAACAAAACAATTTTATTTAGATTAAAAATTCTGCACATACAATACAGTAGTTTCCCCCTTATCCAGGCGAGACAGTTCCGAGACCCCCACTGGATGCCTAAGAAGCTAAGGCAGAACTGAGCCCAACAGACACTATGTTTTTCCCTATATGTACATACCTATGATAAAATTTAATTTGTAAGTTAGACACAGGAAGTGAGTAACTGTAATAAATAACAAAAAGAACAATTATAACAGTATACCGTAATAAAAGCTATGGGAATGAGGTCTCTCTCCTCAAAAGGATACTTTTGTGTACTGCACTGTGGGGTAACTGAAACTTAGGAAAGCAGAACCTCAGATAAGAGGGCATTACTAGGCTGAGGCAGGTGGATTGGTAGAGCTCAGGAGTTCAAGACCAGCCTGAGTAAGAGCAGGACCCATCTCTATTAAAAATAAGCAAAACAGAAAAACTAGTTAGGTGTTGTGGTTCATGCCTATATCCCCAGCTACTTGGGAGGTTGAGGCAAAAGGATGGCTCTAGCCCAAGTGTTTGAAGTTGCTGTGAGCTATGATGCCACAGCACTCTATCCAGGGTGACAGAGTGAGATGCTATCTCAAAAAAAAAAATTAAATATTAAATATTAAAGAAATTAAAAAATAAAAAAGAGGGGATGACTTTTTATGTCTAGTCAGTCTGTTTTAAATTGTATTCATAAAATTATACATGTAAGTGCTGCGATGTCACAGCTCACAGCAACCTCCAGCTCTTGGGCGTAGGTGATTCTTTTGCCTCAGCTTCCCAAGTAGCTGGAACTACAGGTGCCTGCCACAACACCCAGCTATTTTTTGTTGTTGTCTCATTTTTTTTAGCAGGCCTAGGCCAGGTTCGAACCTGCCAGCCCCTGCGTATGTGGCCCACTGAACTACCAGCACTGAGCCAAATGAAGTAGTTTTTAATCACTATAAAAGTTGTATCTGGAAGGAGTAAGATGACAGTGTCATTGCATCAAAAGACAAATAGATGGCTGTCCACAGAACCACACAAATATCTGCAGGACATATACAAGTCCCTCCAAAATAATTTTAAAAGAACTACAAAAATTAGTAAACTGGGGGGTGCCTCTGGCTCAGTGAGTAGGGTGCCGGCCCCATATACCAAAGGTGGTGGGCTCAAACCTGGCCCCGGACAAACTGCAACAAAAAATAGCCCAAGAGTTGGAGGTTGCTGTGAGCTACGATGCCCTAGCACTCTACGGAGGGTGAGAAAGTGAGACTCTGTCTCAAAAAAAAAAAAAAAAATGAGTAAAGAAAGGATATGGAATAGTGATTGTGAACATATAAATTTCATGATTGTCTTAGGATTATTAAATTTATTATTATTATTATTATTATCAAGACAGAGCCTCAAGCTGTCACCCTGGATAGAGTGCTGTTGCACCACAGCTCACAGCAACCTCCAATTCCTGGGCTCAAGTGAGTCTCCTGCCTCCACCTCCCAAGTAGCTGGGACTACAGGCACCCGCCACAATGCCCGGCTATTTTTTGGTTGAAGCTGTCATTGTTGTTTGGCAGGCCTGGGCTGGATTCGAACCCACCAGCTTAGGTGTACGTGGCTGGCGCCTTAGCCCACTGAACTACAGGCGCTGAGCCAATATTATTAAATTTAAAATGAAACATTTAGTTAAAAAAATTTTTATACTAAAATCCTCATTCCACTGTTGGAGGATGTATCCATTTGGGTACAACCTTTGCAGAGGGCAACTTATTTAACACCAAAGTACTTAAGATATGCTTACCCTTTGATTAAGCTATCAGAGGAAAGTATATTTAGTAACTGATCTAAAGCATTAGGATGAGCTAAAAGATTCATGTACAAGAGTGGTTCCCAAGCAAGGGTGAGTCTGCTCCATAGGGACATATGACATTATCTAAAGACAAGTTTGATTGTCACAAACGGCCAGGAGGAGTTGCTACTGGCCTCTAATGAGTCGCGGCTGGAGATGTAGCTAAACATTATACAATGCAGAGGATAGTCACTGAAAACATTTATCTAGCCCAAAATGTCAACTGTGCTGAGATTGAGAAATCTATTTTTTTGGAGGGGTGAGGAAGGTCCAATTTTATTTATTTTTCTTTGAGTATTTTTCTTTTTTTTTCTTTTTCAAATTAATATGAGGGTACAATTTTTAGATTGCATTGTTCTCACTTCCAGGGTGAGATTGAGAAACCTCGATCTATGAATTTAATTCTTCATATTGTTTGATAAGAGCAAAAAATGGAAAAAAGCTGAACGAAATGTCTAAAACCAGAAGACTGATTCAATAATTATTCAATTCATGATAATATAAATTACTATGAAAAAATGTTCTGCAAATAAGGCAGGTTACCAAACTGTACATAGGATATGAGTCTTTTTTATTTTTTAAATACACAATTGAAGATGTAAATAGTGGTTATTTCTGAATGGTGCAATTACATATTTTCTTCTTATTTTTTGCTCTATTGTTAGTTTTTACTTTTTCTCCAATAAATATCGCACTAATATTAGAGCGCTACATTTTAGATGGAAATTGGGGGCCACAATAGCTGCTAATTTTCAAAAGAAAAATACAACAAAATGAGGTCGGGCGCGGGGGTGGCAGGGGGGAGCATGTGCTTGTAATCCCAGCACTCTGGGAGGCTGAACATTTGTTTCCTTGTTTTTGAGACAGAATCTCACTTGGTCACCCTGGGTAGAGTGCTGTGGCATCACAGCTCACACTAACATCAAACTCTTGGGCTCAAGTGATTCTCTTGCCTCAGCCTCCCAAGTACTTGGGACTACAGGCACCCACCACAAAGCCTGGCTGTTTTATTTTTTCAGAGACAGGGTCTTGTTCTTTGCTCAGGCTGGCCTCGAACCTGTGAGCTCAGGCAATCCACCTGCCTCGGCCTCGCAGAGTGCTAGGATTACTTCGCAGAGTGCATGAGCCACTGTGCCCAGCCCACATTTTCTTTATTCACTCACCTGCTATTGGATACTTAGGTTGTTTCCAACCATACCTTAGCTATTGTGAAGAATGTCACAATAAACATGGGAGTGCAGATATCTCTCTGAGACAGTGATTTCATTTCCTTTGACTATATACCCAGAAGTGGGATTGCAGATTGCTGCTTCATATAGTAGTTCTATTTTTAATTTTTTAGGAACCTCCAAAATATTTTTCCAAAAAAGTATTTTTTAAACATATATGTACACACACACACATATATACATATATAATTTTTTTTTCCACTCTGGGTAGAGTGTCATGGCATCATAGCTCACACAACCTCAAACTCCTGGGCTGAAGCGATCCTCTTCCTCAGCCTCCCAAGTAGCTGGAACTATAGGCACATGCCACCAAGCCCAATGAAAAGAATTACATTTTCTGTTACATTTGACTAATATTACCTTAACCAGCTGTTTCTTCAGTTCCAGCCACATCTGCCATTTTCCCCATCATACATGTGGATCACTTTGCTTCTATCTGTACTGAAATTCCTTTTTCTGTGGTTAAGGAAGTTAACTTGCTCACCAGTTTCTCAAGTACTTAAAGCGTAAGGAAAATCTTAGAAAATAGACTTGCACATCCCAAGGAAATTCCTCCGGTTGCCTTTGTGCACAAGGAAACCAGGCCTTCTTGGTGCTCCACACGGTGACTGACCACGTCCCGGGGAGCTGAGCAGCTGCACCTACAGCCATGGCCATAAGTTAAAGCCCAAAGTTAGGAAATCTCACTTATGTTACAACCAGTACAAGAAGAATGTGGGTTTTCAGATATTCGGCTGCACATTTTACTAATAAGGGTATTTGCAGGCAAAGGAGTCCACTTAAAAATAACTGGAGATTCCCCAAATTTTAAACATTTAAATTCATAGTGAAATACCAGCAAAATCCAGAATATATCGTGAGCCAACGAACGCCAGTTATTAGCCATGTTCCAATTGTCATCAAATAGGAGTGTAATTCCTCCTCAACGGACAGAAAAGAAAGCCTCAGGAAAGAGCCCTGGTGGGTTCTGTGTATCTGAGCACAGAACGCTGTAGGCTCAGAGCTTCTGCAGGCTCCACGCCCAGCTCGCCCGGGTCGCATCTTCAGGCTCTCCCAGCTGCATGGGGCAGGTGACCACTTTGGGGTTCCCGCTGTACTTTGTCGCCTGTTGGATTATGAACAGTATTGTTCATACTGAACACACGTTCAGTATTTAGAGCACCCTGGAGGGTCTTATCCAACATTCTGGGAAACGACAGTGGGGAGATAAGCTTCTCGGACTGGGGTGCTTCTAGGACCGGGTGGGCCTCCAGGTACGAGGCGCTCCCGCCGGGGCAGTGGCGCAGCCTGGCGTTTTCGCCCTCACGTTCCGGGAGGGAGAAGCCGCCAAGTTCAGGTCCTTTCCGGAATAGGTGCAGATGCTGCAGCCGGCCTGAGAAGCCAGAAGCTGAAGTGTCACAAAAGGGCACTGCAGGTTACGAAAAATAACCGCTAATTTTAAAGCAACGCGTACAGCTTACCCGAGTCATTACTCGCAATACCCATGTGAATTAAACTCAGAAAAGTTATTCTGCTCAGGAACGAGTTGGTTGGCCAGGGAAGCAAGATTTGTACTGTAAAAACCACAGGGGTTGTTTGCACTTTCCCAGGACGGGGCAGTAGGTGCACCAGATAGAGGAGTTTCTCAAGTTTCAGCCTCTTCTGTCACCTCTGCGAGGGGGGTGGGGCGGGAGGAGGGCCTACCCCACCAGACTCTGACTCCGCCGTGCCGAGAGGGGGCGCAAGCAGCCGCACCGTCCCCGCCAACTCTACGGGTGTTCCCGCCCAGCCTTGCGTGACCGCTCTCGGGGAAGTTCCTCTTCCGGGGCGTGGGGCTCGCCCGGATACAAGGTTGGTATAAAAGCGCTCCTCGGGCTGCACGCCTCTCTTTTCGAGGAAGACGCGGTCGCAGGTTCGGCGGAGGCGCGCTGTGCTCGCTTCTGCTCCTGACTCACCGCTGTTCGCTCTCGCCGAGGAACAAGTCGGTCAGGAAGCCGCGCTGCAGCCATGGTGAGGTTTGGAGCGCCGGCGGACTCGGGCCCAAGCTCGTGGCCGGGGTGGGGGCGGCGGGGAGAGGACAGGCTGGCTCGGGTGCCCGGGTCCCTGCCTTGGTGGGGGAAGCCGGGGAGCTTCGAGAGGAATCCGGTCTGTAGAAGTGGCAGGCGACTTTTGGCTTATTCTTTTTTTTCCTCCTCTTTAATAACAGGCTTTTAAAGATACCGGGAAAACACCTGTGGAGCCAGAGGTGGCGATTCACCGAATTAGAATTACTCTCACCAGCCGCAACGTCAAGTCCCTGGAGAAGGGTCAGTGCAGTGGGTTGGGCCGAGGCTTGGGTCAAAAGGCATGAACTTGACCTGTTACCGTAACTGTTAAACAGACTGGCGATGAGGAGATACCTTACTATGTGAAATTACAGTGATAGTTTCATACGCTATTCTGAGCCAGCAGAAGTTGAAATTGCTCAAGCTGATTTTGTTTAGAATGAACTGAAAAGTGCTTTTATTTCCCTGTAGTGTGTGCTGACTTGATCAGAGGCGCAAAGGAGAAGAATCTTAAAGTGAAAGGACCAGTTCGGATGCCTACCAAGGTAAAATAAATCAGGGGCTGGAAGGATAGTGGTTGTTAGCGGTTGTTGTATAAATTCAAAGTTTTGTTCCTTAATGGGTTTGGCTGCCACAGAATTGTTACACCGACGGTGTACAATAGTACAAAACTAAGTTGTTGGTAGATTTTGATTCCTACTCTCTGCCACTTAGAGGTGACTGTTGAGATGTCATTACTGTTTTCCTTTTTTATTGAGATGGTCTCACTTTGTCTACCCTTGGTGGAGTGCCATGGTGTCATAGGTCACACAGCAACCTCAAACTCTTGGGCTTAAGTGATTCTCTTTCCTCAGCCTCCCAAGTAGCTGGGGCTATAGGTGCCCACCACAATGCTTGGGTATTTTTTTTTTTTTGAGACAGCCTCAAGCTGTCACCCTGGGTAGAGTGCTGTGGGATCATAGCTCACAGCAACCTCCAACTCCTGGGCTCAAGAGATTCTCCTGCCTCCACCTGCCAAGTAGCTGGGACTACAGGCCGGTCACAACACAGCAGTATTTTGTTGCAGCTGTCATTATTTGGTGGCTTGGGCTGGATTTGAACCCGCCAGCTAAGGTGTATATGGGTGGGGCCTTAGCTGTCTGAGCCACAGGTGCCGAGCCTGCCTAGCTAGTTTATTAGAGACAGGGTCTGGCTCTTGCTGAGGCTGGTCTTGAACTCCTGAGGTTAAGCGATCCACCTAGCCTGCTGCTGTTTTCTTAATGTGATCTGGTGCTTGAGAGTCACAGTTTTGGTTTTTTTTTTGAGACAGAGCCTCCAGTTGTCAACCTGGATAGAGTGCTGTTGCATCACAGCTCACAGCAACCTCCAATTCCTGGGCTCAAGAGAGTCTCCTGCCTCTGCCTCCCAAGTAACTGGGACTCCAGGTGCCCGCCACAACACCCAGCCATTTTTTGGTTGTAGCCGTCATTGTTGTTTGGCAGGCCCGGACTGGATTCGAACCTGCCAGCTCAGGTGTATGTGGCTGGCACCTTAGCCTGTTGAGCCACAGGCGCTGAGCCAAGAGTCACAGTTTCTAAGGGTGGCATATTAGCAGGACAAAAATGGACTTGGCATTTTTACTTTGTGGCATCTAAAAACCTGTTAACATAAAGAATAATGCCAAGCAGAAACTTCTTGGAAGTGTTTCTGAGATCTCACATACATGTTCTAGTGATTAAGTATAAACTCATAAACGCAGAATTTCTTCTGTCTTTTCTTGCAGACTTTGAGAATCACTACAAGAAAAACTCCTTGTGGTGAAGGTTCTAAGACTTGGGATCGCTTCCAGATGAGAATCCACAAGCGACTCATTGACCTGCACAGCCCTTCTGAGATTGTTAAGCAGATTACCTCCATCAGTATTGAGCCAGGAGTTGAGGTTGAAGTCACCATTGCAGAT
>CAUYON010004405.1:0-44786 GCA_963573935.1 Arctocebus calabarensis | reverse complement strand
CATCTTTATTGCGTGTAGCTTGATGACATTTCTGGAAAACATAAATCTGATTAGTGTATTTAGTAATAGGCAAAGGTAGAACAGCGTCAGGTCAGAAGCACTTATTCAATGATGCTAAAAGAAAACCATATTACGGTTTTTCTTGCTGTTTCCTAAATGATTAAAGGGTTCTAAGCAAGGGTGACCTAGTCATGTGTGTGTGGATTGAAAATTATACATAATTATCATATGTAAGTAAAATCATCATACACAGTCATAATAGCTACACTGTAGAAACTAAATTTGAAAGAGAACAAGAATGAAGGCAGGAAACTAGTGGTGTCCAGGAGATGTATTCACAGAGGCGAAGGCAGACTCCATTTGGCAGGAATGGTTGCTTGATCTAAGGATGCTGGTGTTCATGGTGCAGGAGATTAAAAATATTTGCAGAATTTGAGATGCTTAGGTCATAAAATCCACCATTTTTAGTAGTAAAAATTATTCCACCTTTTTGAATACTTTTTTCTATAATCACAGAAGCCTTTTAAAACAGATGAGCAGTGAAGCGCTACAAGCATAATAAAACTGCCAAAAATCATAAAATTCCATTTTTAAGAAAGAGAAATTAAGTTGCTTAGAAAGTATTGCTATAAAAACAACAAAAGAGCAGTGAAGAAACTATATCCAAACTAATAAAATGAGTTTAGCAAAGTTACAGGATGGTAAGTTTATTGTACAAAAGTATAATGCATTTCTATATATCACCAATGACTGACTGGAAAATGAAATAGAAAATACAATTGTGGTTCGGCACCTGTGGTTCAACTGGCTCAGGTACCAGTCACGTACACCTGAGCTGGCGGGTTCGAATCCAGCCCAGGCCCACCAAACAACAATGATGGCTGCAACCAAAAAGTGGCCAGGCATTGTGGCGGGTGCCTCTTGGGAGGCAGAGGCAGGAGACTCGCTTGAGCCCAGGAATTGGAGATTGCTGTGAGCTGTGATGCCACAGCGCTCTATCCAGGGTGACAGCTTGAGGCTCTGTCTCAAAAAAAAAAAAAAAAGAAAAAGAAAATACAACTTGTAATATTAAGAAAAAACATCCAATATCAGGAAATAAATCTAATGAAAGACCCATTCACTGCAAACAAAACATGCCTAAGAAAAATAAATGGAGAGATATAGCTTGTCCATGAGTTGAAAGACTTGAGACCCAAATCAAATTCTAAAAGTTTTTGTTTGTTTGTTTTAAGAATTGATAGCTTGATTCTAAACTTTATATGGAAATGCAAAAACTTAGAATAACCAAACAAAGTTGGAGAACTTCCTCCTATTTCCAAGACTTGTCATGAAGTTGCAAAATCGATATGGTTTGTAGTGGTGTGAAGAGGCACAAATTGATGAACAGAATAAATGTAGAGTTCGGAAATCAACCCATCACAGTGCTGTGTCGATTTGATGTGGAAAAGAAAAATTTTCTAAACAGAATGCAAGCTCAATACAAAAGTGCACGTGTGTGGCATGATTCCATGTATACTCATATGAATTGCCAGGCCACACCATGGGGATGAATTTATATTTGCCCCTGGGGGCTGGAGGGATGGATCGCAGAGGAACATGAGGGATGTTTCTGGAGTTCTGTGTCTTGCTCTGAGTGCTGGATACACAGGTGTTTATAATTCTCAAAGGTCATTGAACAGAATGACAAGAACTGTTCATTTCGTTGTTAGTTATAGTTTAATTGAAAAAAGAAAACCACATGAACGTGAGCCAGCCATACACACAACAGGAACAGACTGGGTATAGGAAGCAGGAAACCACCACAAATGTGGGGGCGCTGGTGAGCCTCAGGAGAGGGAGTAGCCACTGTTTTCCCAGCCACAAGTCCCAGTGCAGGAATTGAATTCAAGGTGACAACCTTTTATCCTATTCAGATAAGACTAAAATCTTAATTTTTCTTTCTCTCTCTCTTTTTCTTTGCTCGCAATTTTCTACTTTATTATAATCATCAATGTCATTTTTTGGCAACACTGTCAACATCAGGTTTTGATATATGTATATGTTGTGAAATGATTAAATCAGGCTAATTAACAAATCCATCACTACCTCTGTGCATCATTTTTTGTAGTAAGAATCCCTAAGATCTACTCTCTCAGTAATTTTTAAGTATAAAAAGTATTAGTATTAAATGTACAACCCATCTCCAGAAAGCACTCATCCCATCTACCCTGAAGTCTTAATTTTCATGCCAAATCTCTTGATTTTAGAAATATTGGACATTGAAAAAATAAGTATTGCAATTGGGAGAGTGTTCCCTAATATGAGACAGGATCAGAAGGAAATGACAATATAGAGCTCTAGATACTATGGAACCATTTTTTCTCATTCAAATTCATGCAGATTTATAGCCCAGTCATTCAGTTTCAGTTAATCTTGGGAACAGCTGATTTGAACAGTACCCTGTCAGCTCTCTTTGTTAATAATTAAAGGGGAGAAAGCTCTTATTAATTCTTTGTTCTTCATAACAGTTGATTTTGATAATCATACTACTGGGCCCTGCGAGAGACAGTACCTCTGGCAGTTTCTTACCAGAGTCTGTCTTACTCTGAATCATGCTTCACCCGCACCACCCCCTGAGCAGCATGCAGGAGGCGAGTTACTCCGGGGATCAGTTTGGGTGAACTCTGCAGGCGTTAGAGGATTGGAGTTCTGTGTATTTGGAAACAATGACCATTTTAGATGCCTGTGTTTTGAACCTTGGCCCCTAACTGAGTACTATAAAAATTGGGACTTGAATTTATTCACATAGGCATAGTGTACTGGAAATACTTTAGTTTTAGCTCTTCAGCTTGGTTATTTTTCAAATTAATGAAATTGATTCACCAAAATATATGGTAAATTATTCATTCATTCTTGTATTTACTTATTTGTTTTGCAAACAAATAACTATCACAATTTATTAGTAAGCTCTTTCACTTTTCTTTATTTGAATGTCCTGAGTGCTGGGAGCATTATAAAATGTAAGAAATAAATGAATAAGCAGCAACCCTTGGGTTCAGGGAATTTTGAAACACAAAAATATGATATTACTTAGCTTAAAATAAGAATAATTTACAATGCTTGTTATAAGAATAATTTACAGGTGGTACCTGTGGCCCAAAGGAGCAGGGCGCGGGCCCCACATGCCAGAGGTGGTGGGTTCAAGCCACGGCCAAAAACCACCAAAAGAAAAAAGAATAATTCACAATGCTTGTTATAAGACTTCCTAGTAATTAATATTAGATTTGCAATTAACATCTGGGGAATTATTATCATACTGACTTATTTCAGAGGCTTCAGGCATCTTCTTTTCTAACATTAAAAGAAACTTTTCTTTTGCCTAAAAATTATTCATTTTGCAAATATTTACTGATTCGCTGCTTTGTGCCTGGTACCGTGTGCGCCATTTCCAAGGAATATAATGTTAAAGCAAATTATGAATTTTGCCCTCATAGAAATACTGTCTGGATTATTCGTTGATGGGTCTTGATGTATGTCTTTTCTAAGTACCAACTTTATGATGTCTACGTGCATTATTCCCTTGGCCAGTTTTATTTTTTAGCATCCATTGGCATATTCAGGATTAAGCCACAGACACACCATGGGGGGAAGCGTCCCTTATAACTTTACTGTTGTTAAACGGTAGTGAGACACTAGGAAATAGCTACCTCTCTGGTCATAATTTAGCAAATGTTGTTCGCTTTTCTTCAGTAACCCAAAGAGAGAAAATGTAGGATTTTGTTCATTATTATAAACTTAAACATATAGATTATTTATCTATTGGCTTACTGCATTAAATTTTTACTAACCTAACAGAAAAATATTACTTCTATGATTGTGACTCTTACTGTATTTTAGACATTGCTACTATAGAGTGGCATGGGCAATGTTTTCAAGCCTGTCATGTCTTTTCCCATCATTTTTGTGCCTTTGTCCTCCAGGTGGGCCCAGTCACTCCTCTGTGTACTAACGAAGGCCCTTGGTGACCCCAGAGACTTCCCCATTAGTAACGTGTAACTGTGTGAGCTGAATGGACAGTGATTCCTTCTAATATTTTGTAAAATTTCGCATATTTTTGCTATCATTGGGTTTTGAACCTGTAAACATTGCTACTAGTTTTTTTTTTACTTGAAGTCCTTCATTTAAAATGATCATTTCATCAGAAATAACTTTTTCATATTTAGTTTTAAAATGTTGTTAAAAATGTTAATGTTAAAAATGTCACCTTTTTTCTTTCCAGTTTTGAGAAATGGTGCTTGGGAAATTGTTCACTGGGAAAAGGTATGCATCGATTTTTATTTCATTCCAGGAGAAAAAATGCATAGTCGTGTACTCAAGTAGATGTAATTTTTGTTTATAATATAAGCAAATGTCAAAATTCCACTAATATGAAAGCTATTTAGTAATGCAGACACACATAGTCTTCCATTAGTCACATCCATTTGCTATTTCTGCAATATTTTAGAAATTCAATTATTTTGCAAAATATCTGGATCTTTTATTTCTTTCTTAGTATATTTTGAGGACTGTTTTCATAGATTTTATTTTACCATGAACTGTTTTGTGTTGTAATTTTTTGTTTTAATCAACTACTGTCCAAGTAAAACTAAAAGTTTGCGTTCTTATATTTTACTTTTGTATATTTTAACTCAAATTCATATGTTGAGACTAATCACATTTGCATACTGCTCATTCCTTTCAAACAAAAGTCTTACAAATTCATCATCTTCTTCTAATGAACTGGTAGTCAATTCTGTAACGTCAGAGGTTGATTTGCATGGGAGCTGTCACGTGGCAGTTAGTTGAGCTGAGTCCTAATTTAACAAATGTGGTTCAAATGTTCATTCTTTTCAGAGCTCACTTTCAAAAGGTAAGCAATTACTATTAGTTCTCCCTTAGTTCTGGAAGAAGATTTAAACTCTAGTCCTTCAGAAATAACTTTTTTAACTTGGTAAAAGACTTTTTGGAGGCCAGGCTGCTCTACCCAGGGGACTTTGTTTCCTGGAATGCCAGGACGCTGGTGATGTTTCTCGCAGGGC
Source organism: Arctocebus calabarensis (assembly GCA_963573935.1). Classification (NCBI taxonomy): domain Eukaryota; kingdom Metazoa; phylum Chordata; class Mammalia; order Primates; family Lorisidae; genus Arctocebus; species Arctocebus calabarensis. The sequence goes on along the minus strand of CAUYON010004405.1, from coordinate 39,729 downwards.
AGTATCTTATTAGGACAATAGAAGTATAAGGCTCAGTTTGCCTTGGGTGCTTCCCAGCCAGCGTAAGCCTGTGCCCTTGATTCTACCTGGTGACGTTCAGGGTCACCTTACATTCCTACAAGAGATACCTTGTATCTCTCTGAATTGAAAATCAATTGTGTTTTTGGTTGATTTTAAATCAGTAGCTAGAATAGAAACTGACATCTCCTCTTCCAGATAATTGAAAACATATCCTTCCTATACTTTAATCTTTGACATAAGAGCAAAAAGAGGAAATAGCCATGATGGTGCTTTCTTCATTTGTGTGATGGGCATCTCTTTTCAAAAGAGCAAAATATAAAACAAACTAAAAACAATTTCAAAAGAAGTTTCTTTTATGTTCTTGTCTGGCACTATGGATTTAAACAGGTTAGAGGAAAAATAGGGAGCATATAATTAAGGACGATGAATTGAATTTTATTATAAATTCTTTTTTAACTTGTCAGTGTGGTTGGTTAACATGAGTGCACATCCCCACAAATTTATTTATCAGTTTCTTTTCTTCTTACCTAGCCTGCTTGCTCAGAAAATAAACAGTGATAATTTATGTCAGGAGATAACCATCTACTACTTCATTCTAAAATTAACCTGTAAAATGTCTTATTTTCCTTATAATCATTATTTCAAAATTGTTCTTACCTACTTGGATTATTATAACTCTTACTTTTTTTTTTTTTTTCATTTTTGACCGACAAAAATTGAATCTCCAGCCTTGCTTTCCCATAATGATAGGGTCTTCAGTTGTCTTTGGAGATCAATGCCACTCCTAATCCAGGCATCCCATTTTGAGAGAGAGAGGGATAGAATTTAAAGTGTTGTCAGAAGTCATTCAGCCAGAACAGCTGAAGTTTTTTCATAATTAGAATTAGATAATTAATTAGAATTAATAAACATACATGTTAAGTGATGAATTCATGATAAATATCTAAAATTAGCACTCTTATGTTGACAATATGAAGTTAGAAAATAAAATGAGAATGAAGTCTCATCCTGGCTCAGCGCCCATAGCACCAGCCACATGCACCAAGGGTGGTGGGTTTGAACCTGGCCCTGGCCAGCTAAACAACTGCAACAAAAAAATAAATAGGCATTTTGGCAGGCACTTGTAGTCCCAGCTACTTGGGAGGCTGAGGCAAGAGAATTGCCTAAGCCCAACAGTTGTAGGTTGCTGTGAGCTGTGACACCACAGCACACTCTCCCGAGGGCAACAAAATGTCTAAAAAAAAAAAAACAAGAAAGAAGTCTCATCCCCAGTGGCATGTACGATGTTTACAAATAAACTTAAAATATGCATATATCCTTTGTGAAGAAAGTACTTTAGGTGTTAAAGATTCATGTAAACGTACAAATATATCATATCCCTGGAAAATGAAAAGATGAAACATTATTTCAAATTATTAATGTAAGATAATCCCAGGGACATTATTGGTTTTGTCTTCACACATTGTATATCAAATCAGAACACTGTACCCCATAAATGCATCAATGTACATAGTTATGATTTACTAAAAATGATTAAAAAATATAAAAGTAAAAAAAGAACTAAGTTATTAATCTGATTGTCAAAAAAATAGTAAAAAATCAGAAGAAAACTTTGGAAAAATGAAGAACAGTGTACAAGGATTAACTATAAGTAAAATGGAAACCACAAATTATTAAAATAAGATAGAGGAGTTGCAAAATTAACATTGATAAATAGAATAGCATGGAATATGTCTGAATAGAATGGAATAGAATATAGTGCCCTTTAATATTTGATAAAACAGGCAAAACAAATTGGTAAAAGGATTACTTAGTCATACTGGAATCACGGATTACAATTTCAAGAAATAATACTTGAATATTTAGTTTATGTCTAATATACAACCTGTGCAAAAATAAATTCCAACTGGCTGAAAGTTAAATATTTAAAAATTACTTTTGGAAAATATGCAAATAGAATAAAGACTTTAATAAATAGTGAATAGCAATATCTCAAGCTCCATTGATCTTGATTATGTAAATTTGAAAACTAATACACAAAAACTAACATAAGTAGGCAGAATATGTAAAAATAATTGTGCCAAATATGACAAAAGATTTAGGTCATTGTTATATAAGGCAATAAAAATTGATAATACTAAGAATTATAATAATCAACCAGACTCAGTATACAGGTCAATCAAATAATAAAAGTTGTAAATTTAAATAGCATTGAAGTCTTTTTTTTTTTTTTTTTTTGAGGAGACAGAGTCTCACTTTATCACCCTCAGTAGAGGGCTGTGGAGTCACAGGGCACAGCAACCTCCAACTCTTGGGCTTAGGTGATTCTCTTGCCTCAGCCTCCTGAGTAGCTGGGACTACAGGCGCCCGCTACAACACCCGGCTAGCATTGAAGTCTTATCTGCTATCTATTTAATAAATAAAAACAAACTTCATTGTATTTCAGAATTTTTCTTTTTATGAAATATTTCATTTATATACTATTGTGGATTCATAGTTTGTTCATATTGAGAACCATAAAAACGGGATTCTGGGAATTTATCCCAAGAAAATTTCTATATGTATAAAACATATTTCACTGCTATATTATTTATAGTAGTGAAAAATTAGAATACACAACAATTGGGAAAGCATTTTATAAATAAGTTTTAGCATTCCGCACTCTTGCGTATTTAGTGACAAGTAAAAGCTATAATTTCACATGCTGTGGCAACAGAACAAAATTATACTCGTCATTCAATAAATATTTATCAAGTGTATATGTCAGGCGGTGAGCTCACAGCAGCAAGCAAGACACGTAAAGGTCCCCATGTCATGAAATAGAGTAAGAGGTGAAAGAGCAGGACGGCGCACCTGTTTTATACAGCTGTATCGAAGGGCTGCGGAACAAGTGGACAGCCACAAACACCAGCCTTGCTTGTTGGGGCAGCCAGGTTGTGAAACAGCCTTTTCTTTTGGCTTATATAATATTGTGTACAACCAAAAATGAAATCAATAAACCAAAACCATGAGTGTCATCTCTGTCTCCCAAGGAAAAATGATAGACTTCAGAGCAAATGGCCTTTACTTCAGAGTTCTCCCTTTGTCTCCATTTCTCAATCTGTGGCTACTGTGGTTGCTTTTAAAAGGGCCTCCCAGGACCTACAGATTGCCCACTGTACATCAGTCATTCATAGGCATTGATCATTCTTCTCTCCAGTTTTTGCCCTAAAGTCTTTTTCCTGTCTCAAGTATCTAGTTTTCAAAGAAAGTATTACAATTACAAAGCCCTCCCTCCGTTCTTGAAAGGTAAGCAGCTGGCTTCACTGCTCGTGTAGCAAAGAGCAGGTCTTCACATACAGCGGAGACTGGTCGCAGGTTTTTAGAAATGTGCAGGTGGTGAATTTAGACAGAGGATCTTGGAATCAGCGATGTCTCTGGCCAGGCAGAGAAGCTCTGCCTGCAAACAAACGTGTAAAGTTCCTTCAGTGCCTGAAGTTTCTATCACAAAATGTATTTATTTGAATTTATACTTTGTATCTCTAAAAACCCCTTAATAAAAGGGGTTATACTGGGACCTAGAATTGGGCAAAAATAGTTGGATTTTTAATTCATTCTATTACAGTTCGATAATCTTACTCTTTTGCATAATCCTTGATCAGAGTTGCTAAGGTCAGTGACATGACGAGGCTCACGGTTGTGGACCGAAAGGCCTAAATATTTTCTAAATACATTGGGGACTAAAACTGCTGTGGCATGAGATTCCTCCAAGTAGAAAACGTGGTCAAAGCATTTTGACGTTTTCTTCTGTTCAGTCTGTGCACACACCAGGATAGGAAGGGGGTGCCATGTTAAAAGCTCAGATCCCCAAAAAGAGACGTGCTTGCATGTCTTTTGAGAAATTGACCTAAACACTCAGGCACCGTAAAGGATTAAGTTCCCTGCTTTCCTCACAGTAATGAACTTTAGCGTGCATTAATTTAGCATTTAGTAAGAGCTCTATCCTCCCATGCCACTGGGGTAACTGCAACATACCATGTCAGCTGTTAATATTTGATTGAGTTTAATAATCGCAAGCCCTACTTTTGTGTTACAGTGAATAAAGATGTTAGGAAGCAGTGCAATCAATCAGGGACTTTTTAAGTCTGTGACTCTATAATGTAAACAGATGTGATGCTGATTTTATGAAGCAGACAGTTTAACTGGAAAGGAAACATAAACACACAGGAAGTGCTTGAACAGTTACGGGGTAACCTAGGTCGTATTATCAGTAAGTGCTGTGATGAAGAGAATTTATGCTTTACTATGTAACTGTCAGTATGTGCTATCACAGGCATATCACCATCACGTGATGGACTGTCACATCATTTGAAGGCAGTTTGAGTGCAAGGCCCCTGATAATCTGTCAGTCTCAGACTAAATTTCAGTTTTCAGCCGGAATCTTCAATCAAGGTACCAGCGATTCCCTACCCTGAAAAAGAAACCACACATAGACGAGAAGGCACCCATCCCCCCACTAACTTGTTCTTCCCAGTGTTTAAATAGAACTCAATAGGCTATCTCTACAATATTTATTTTATTATGATTCCCACTAAGAGCACTATTCTTTCCTTAACCCCAGGACTGTTATTTTAGCATTCAAGGAAAAGTAGGGAAAGAGAAGAATAAAAAGGCTTTCATTAAAAAAAGCTTTTCTTCTATCTATTAAGTACTGAAACTTATTTTTAGCTTCATTTATCTTCTAAGACAGCATCTTCTGTGATATAATGGGAGTGACTGTGAGTGTAGCTTAGTTAATACATTTAAGCCAACTTGTTACTTAGTCAAAGATGTGTTTTTTGCCAAAAGCTATGTGACAACCTGTCACTTATATTACTTGTAACAGTTTCTGGCCATGGGATGTTTTGAAATTTGTCTTCATGTCATGCTTATAAAAATTCTACTAGGGGGAGCCGGCCCCATATGCCAGAGGTGGCGGGTTCAAACACAGCCCCGGCCAAAACCGCAAAAAAAATAAATAAAAAATTCTAATAGATTAATTAAGCTATTTACTTTTAGTTTAAAATGCTGCAAAAATTCCACTAATTGACTCATACAAAGTCAAGCTTTGCAGACAGTCTAATGTGGCTCTGCTCATGAGCAAATAACTTAATCTCAGACCCACCTTTTTCCTCCCTAAACTATGAACTTTAACCAATACTTATTTCACAAGGGTCATTGTAAGGAATAATGATCAGACAGATATCTAATTATTCTCCAATTGGACTGATAAACTGAATTGTGTTAAGAAATTCCTTAAATAGGGCGGCGTCTGTGGCTCAAAGTAGGGCGCCATCCTCATATGCCGAAGGTGGTGGGTTCAAACCCTGCCCTGGCCAAAAAAACTACAAAAAAAAAAAAAGAAAGAAAGAAAGAAAGAAATTCCTTAAATAGTTACTGGTAAACTCCTCCTTTTTACTTTTGTGTCAAAGAGAGAATATGAGAAGTGGAGATGTCAATTAAGTGGATAAAATGGATAGATTAATGTCATTAAGTTAAGCTAAATAGCTTATAAAGCAAAAAGACAATGTTCACTTATAAAAAGGATGCCCCACCATTCTGGACTCATTTCCTAATTTTATTCAGTTTTGTGAAGATAAGTGGTTCTTATTTGCCAATAATCATTTTGACTGTATTCTATGCTTTAATGCAATCAGTTGTATATTTGTAACTATATTTCAATGCAGATAATTAACCAATTCCCAGTTTTCTTTCAGGTAAATGTTGGAGATATAGTTATAATAAAAGGCAAAGAGTATATACCCGCTGACACTGTACTTCTCTCATCAAGGTAGAGATACCTACTGGCGCTCAAACAGTGTAGAGGACGGTTTCTCTACCCTGCATTGACTGATTTCTCCAAGGAAATAAGGAATAAACGAAGAATTTTAAACCTCTTTAATTTTTATTTAAACATTTAAAACATTGATTGGACTTAGAAGGCTGTTTCATGTTTGCCATATAGAATAAGTGACAGATACTGTACCTTATCATTCAAAAGTTACAGTTACAAGTCTGCTCTGCCTCTGGATATATCCAGATCCTTTTGTGTGGACCACTAATTCTTTGAAGATTTCCTGTCATTTATTTTATATAAATGCTTTGATTGGATTCTATTAACTTTATCTTTCACTCCTGTTTATCACAAATCCTTGCAAAGTTTCTCAAGTATTATAGTAAAATGGTACCCCAAAAAAGATGAAGGTTGAATTCTTTTTTTGTCATTATATCTTTTGAAATGCCATACTTTTTCAACAAAAAAAGCACTTCGATCTTTAAGTTCTGTTACTTAATTTAGATTTTTGTTTTACTCATATCTAAGATAGTCATGAATTAGTATTCAGAACATATGGCACTGTTACCCTTTAAAGAATGTGACTTTCAAATGTTTTTAGGTTTAAAAACTATAAAACTAGTCTGAACATAAATTAAAGTGAAATGTTTTTAATATTTTAGAGGTTGTTTATCGTCATTTCCTTGGACAGTATTATTTGTAAAATCCACATATAAATATGGACAGTGTCCTTTTTTTCAAAATCTATTTAATCAGGTCGTCATTTAAAGTGATTGGATTCATGACAAGTTAGTGAAACGTAATTAAGCAGACAAGAGTTATTCTGGCTGGGCGCAAGGGCTCACACCTGCAATCCTAGCTCTCTGAAAGGCCAAGGAGGGAAGACCCCTTGAGCTCAGGGGTTTGAGACCAGCTTATGCAAGAGTGAAACCCCACATCTACTAAAAGTTGAAAAATTAGCAGAGTATTGTAGCAGGAATCTATAGTCTCACTGAACTTTGGAGGCTGAGGCAGGAGGATCACTTGATCCCAACAGTTTAAGGTTTCTGTGAGCTAGGCTGAGGCCATGGCACTCTAGCCTAGCAACAGAGTTGGACTCTTCCCAACCCCCCCAAAACAAGAGTTATCCAGATATATATAGAAGTGACTCTACAGAAATTTGTAGTAACTATAGGTAGTTATATTTTAATTTATATTTGGCATCTTTTCTGTGCCACATACATGTAGGTTATTGTTTTCAGAAACATCAACATAAATGTTTTAAAATCGACCTTTTCTGAGTTTCCATTGCTTATAACTTCATCAGAGCAAGTTTCTAAAACTGAAGTAAAGCTAAACATATCCAGACTTGGCCATTTGAGAATGAGTTGAGGATAAACGTATTACCGTTGTCTTAGGTTCTGGGTAAGATCAGGTATTGGAGAGAACTCTACTTAGGAGGCAGAAAACCAGGCTTATTATTAGCTTAGGGATTCTGAACAGATGAATGAATCACTCTTGACTTCACATCTTTTACACTGAAGAAGATGAATTTAATGGCCAAATTATCATCTCTAATTTTTCTTTTTGATTAAATTGATACGCTTTAAGAATTCCTGACAGGAGTTGGTGTGCACTGAGCAGTGCTGGGTAAAAGTCTGATAAATGTATCAAACAACTGGCCTGAATGTCATGTTCATCTGCCATGCAATGACATTCCAGGTAATGATGAACCACGTACATGAAAGTCATCTGTAAGCTCACAATGGAGCCAGAAACTTTCAATTGCACAAATACTTCATTGTGCTAACTATTTCCTTATGCCCTTTAGTACAGTAACATGCTATATAGATTTGTAGCCTAAGAACAAAGTCCATATACCACATAGCCTAAGTATGCAGGAGGCTATCCCATCTAGTTTAGTGTAGTGCATTATATGATGTTTACCCAGCAACAAAACCAGCTAGCAACCCATGTTAGTCTGTTTCAGGTTTTGGAAATACCTGAAGCTATTTATAATTTTTGTATTATTATATTTGGAATATATACTTTATTAATATGTAACATATTACATATATTAATTGCATATTACATATATTAATATGTTACATATTAATGTAACTATAATTATTATATATAACTATTATATTATTATAATTGACTTATAATTTATAAAGAAAAGAAGTTTATTTGACTCACAGTCTGCAAACTGTACAAGAAGCATTACGCCAGGACCTGCTCTGGTGAGGGCTTCAGGGAGCTTCCAGTCAAGGCCAAAGACAAAGGCAGGCAGGCTTGTTACATGGCAAGAAAAGAAGCAAAGCGTAAGAGGAGGACATTCCAGGCTCCTTTGAACAACTAGCGCTTGCTACAGAGAACTAAAAAGCAAGAACTCATTACTGGGAGGAGGGTACCAAGCTGTTCATGAGTGATCCACCCCCATTACTCAAACACCTCCCACCTCCAACACTGGAGATTGAATTTCAGCATGAGATTTGGAAGAGATAATCATCCAGACTGTGTCATAACACCTTTCTCAGAGCACATCCCTGACATCAAGTGACACATGATTGTATTTATATAAGAAATTTCAAAATGATAGTACAGTGTTGATAGTACAGTGTTCTAGCGATTTATTGAAAGCATTGATGTTTTCCTGATTAAACTCTTAGAGACATTATATGGAGAGAATCATGTATGTTGAACCATTAATTACATTATTTTTATATGCTCAAAAATGTTAAGAAAATTGACTTATCTTGCCCTGAATTTATACTTGTTTAAGTTGAATATTTCCAAAATCCATGTCATCTAACTCTGTCCAGTCCCAGAAGCTCCCCAGCACGCTCTCAGAGAATTTTTACAGGATTTGTTTCCTAAGCAGTGAAAACATTTGCTAGTGGCTGTCAATGTCGGTAATCAAAACAATTTCTAAATCAGAACATAGTATCCACAATAATTAACTTCCTCCAAACATTATTGTATTATTATATAATCATAGTATTATACTTCAAAATTATCTGATTCAATGCTTTTTGTTATTTAGTAGGATTCGAAATAAGCTTTATTCTATTTTGATCCAACTAGCAGAATATTACCTTCCTATTGCTGATAATTGGTTTTTTTTCTCAAAAGGTTTTTATATTACCTAGCTCTTTGGAATCTACATTACCTTTAAGAAATAAGTAATAGCTGGGCGCCTGTAGCTCCGTGGTTAAAGCACCAGACACAGACGCTCTGCATCTGGGGTGGCGGGTTCAAACCAAGCCTGCTTAACAAAAAAAAAAAAAAAAAAAAGAAGTAATAGTTTTTAATCATTACTTAACAGGAAAAGAAATTAGGACTTTAACTAATGACATAAGTATTGGAATACCCCTAAACTGTCCTAATGTGATTTTCAGCTACATGTGAGCACTATTTAGCAGTAAGAATAAACCAGTTATTTTCTCTTTCAATATTTTTTAATTATTAATTACCATACTGCATCTTCTGTACAATAGTTTAAAATTAAAGCATGAATGTGGTTGAAAGTTACTGTATTTCATTGGCTTTCATTTTGAAATTAAGAAACTGAAAATTAAGCATTTAATAAATAACTAACACATGTTAAGAAAGTATACGATAGGGTAAGCTATTAGTTCAAGTCCAAACACATTTTTAGAATGTCTGTTTCATTTCCTCTCGGAAAAGTATTCTTTGGAATTTAAAAGCCTACCCTCCCAAACAATGCATTACCTGAATTTTTTTTAATTATTAAGTAACTCAAAAGGCTGCATTTGTATCTTCTGACTTTGTAAGGTCCATGTCTTTGCAACTTTGCACTGAAACTAATAAGGTATTTATGCAATTGACTTTGAAATGTTTAATAAACACATTTTTAACCAAGTTTTTTTGTTTGTTTTTAGTATATGTGGTAGGGAGAGGAAAAGTCTGGTGCACTCCATTTTTCAAAAATCTAAAACTACAATTCTTTCCCTTTTTGATAATAATGGATATACAGTATATGACATGAAGTTGAAGAATTTGAAAAAGGAAAATCCATAAGATAAAGTAGTTCTGTATATAATATTCTTTTGTTTGATTCAATAAGCTTTTAAGTAAACTTTAAAACTTAAAAATCTTCACCTTGAAAACTAAAAATTGGGCTTAAAATCAATTAAGTAATTCTTAAATATTAGATATTTTCTTATGCCTTCAGACCTGATCAAAATAAGTTTTGAAAAAACTGGCATTAGACATTTTTATTAACATGTAGTGTTTTCTATAATAATTTCAAACTTTCTGTCTCTTTTGTCCGTTTGTTTTTTTCTTCTGTTATTCATTTTTTCCCCCATTTTAATTATGTTAAACTGGGTCGTGTAGGTGGCAGTAGGGGAAATAGTGAAGGTGACCAATGGGGAGCACCTGCCAGCAGATCTCATCAGCCTGTCCTCCAGGTTAGAGCCGCGGAGTCGTACAGGACGTGTGTACGTGGGTCCTCGCCCTCAGCCAAGAACATCTGCACCCAGACACGACTGAGTTCCGTGTCATGAACAAAAACACAAACTTTTTATGCTTCTTGGTGATGGACATTTCGCAGATGTTTTAAAGGCATTTTGTGAATATCCTGTTGGATGCTTTTCCCTCGATTGGAAAGATTCGACTCCTGTTGCTATAAATAGGAGTCCAAGAGGCACACCAATAAAGGCAGATTTTACTTTCCTGTGCACCATTAATATACATTCATATTTAACAGCATACCTAAATACTAAGGCTTATTACCTCTCAAGGATATTATTTTGAATAATATTAAGCTTTTCATGAAAGTCACTGAAAATTGATTAGATTTTAAACAGATTTGTCATTTTCTTGTTTTAAATTTTCTATAAGTTTTATAGCATCCTTCCAAAGATGATGACTGTAATTCGGGCTCATGTAGGGTTTACCGAGGACCCCCTGCACAAAGCTGGATGTTGTACATTTTGTACCGCATGCTTCCAGATCAATTTTTAGCCCACTTGTAACTAGTGACAAAATGCATGTGGCTGTGATAAATTCCAGCTGTCTACTAGTGTCTGTGTTGTGATATGCGTCTTGTTTCATTTTTCCACTTACTAATCAAAAAGCCTGCTTTGCCTTTCTGACTAGTTTGTGTTTTGGGTGTCATTATAATTTGCTGAAATATTTATGATTCAGCATGATTTCCTATCTGAGATGTCTTGCTACCTTTTCATAGCACTAAGAGCTGCTTCAGTAAAGCTGTCTTAAGTGATTATTAAGAATGTTCAGAATTTGGATGTGTATTTTATTTGCTGTACTTCAAATATAAGTCAGCCATTTAAACTTCCTACTAAGCTGGCTGCCGTAGCTGAGTGGTTTGCATGCCAGCCCCCACACATCAGGCATGGTGACTTTGACCTTGCCTGGACCTGATTGACAAAAAATTTTAAAAATAATAAGAAGAAAAAATAAACTTTCTAATTTTCTAACCATTTAAAGTTTGAAAAAAAATTATCCAAAAACAAAAAATGAAGTAGAATGTTATTCTCATTTTGATATGAGACTGGCCTTGGAGAAGTATATTGAACAGCAAAATTCTAATGCATTTTACTGCCAGAATATGGAATCAATACTGCCATTTAGCATTTTTTTGCCATTATGCTTGTATATTATCAGAAGATGTGCTTTATAAATTCATAAACTACTTGTTTCAAATGTATGCATAAGTAAATCACAAACTTAGAGCCATGGCCAGAGGGACATTACTATTATGATAGTGACTAAAAAATAAAGTTTTGAATAATTGATAAAAATGAATATGTAAATACCAAAACAAGTTCTTGGAGGGAAAAAGTAGCAGCCTTTATAAAAGTAAGCCCATAGAATAAACTGGAGAACTTGCAAAGTTACTTAAAAATGAATCTGTAAAACATTCAATTAATGTCCATGTGCTTAACCAAATTTTGTAAATCTTTGGGCCCCCAAATTAAGCTAAATGCCCATTTCTGAAACTTGGAACAGTCTGTTTTGCGCATGTACAAATTGGAAGTTGATTAGGACATTCCAGGTGTTTGTTACTTGCAAATTTCTAGCTTCAAATACACATGTTTATCAGAGACACATTTGTACTTCTATAGTAGTAAATCAGGCAGATTATATAATCGGGGGCTAATGAAATTGATTTCAGAAAGCTTTTCCTTAGAGCTGAGGATAAGATTATAGAGTTGGGCTGTATAATCTCCCATGAAGTAGATCTTTCAGTTCAAAGAGCAATATGGCCAAATTAACTGATTTTACTTTTAGCTTTTGCTGCTAGGAGAAAAGAAACAGAAAATATATAGGGAGAAAAGCACACATCCACTTCCCTTGTAACTTTTGTTCATATAGTTTTAAAAAGTAACCTTAACATTTCAATATTATGGTTCGTATAATCCTATTCATCATAGCTAAAAAAGGGAGTAGATCCAAGTGTGTGGAAGTGACAATCTGGAATTTTCTAATCAACCATTTTTCTTACCCAATTTACATGTGAGCCATGAGCATGAAATTTCCATTGATGTATTGGAGCTAAAGATAAATGGGGACACAAAACTGCTTTACATTTCAGATGCAGCCTGTGTTGTGTCCATATGGATGAACAATTTAAATAAAATGTGACAAATCATTTGCGCTACCTTGAAGACCATGACTGATTGTTGTCAAGAAATTGCTTTTGGGTACTTCTGGCTGCAAAGCTGATCCCTGAGCTGGCACGCATGGGTTCTGCTCACAGCATCTTGTGTTAGAAGGAAAATCACCAGAAGCTAGGGCCCTATCACCTTGTCTAGAAGGAAAGGCTTCAGACAGTCTGAACATTTACTTAAGGTGTTACTACTGTGCTTTCCTTCCCCAACTAAATCTTTGTGCTTCTCAACTCTGAACAACAGTGAGCCCCAGGCCATGTGCTACATTGAAACGTCCAACTTAGATGGTGAAACAAACTTGAAAATTAGACAGGTAAGAGCTAGTACATGTTTACATAATCACCGCAGTTTTATTATACGGACTTAAGAGCTTCTTTCTTAGAGTTACTATCTCAAGTTGAAGTACTTCTAATTGCAAATATTTTCTCATCGCACCACTAAGGAGATACATGTTTTATAAACCCGTGTTGTTAATTATTATGAAAGGCTTAGATTTATTTGCCTGATGAAACATGGCCCATTGTATAGATTCTATTTGTGATATTTTAAATTATTTTATGTAATAGCTAACACTCAGATAATAGTAGTTGTCCTAAGTGATTTCATGTGTGTTAGCTTATTTATTTTTCTCTGCTGACCTGGCCCAAATAATTATTTTGTTTTACCATATTTAAAAAAGCCATAGTTTCTATTGCTTGTCTAAAATTCTTGTTCATCTTGGAAGAATAATTTCTATGTCTATATTTATTTTTCATGCCATCCCTAGCAGAAAACAACTGCAATTTTTTTGAAGTTTTAAAAGGGACTTTAAAAATGTATGTCCTTAGGTCCCTGGTGAATGATGAAAATTGGGAAGGTTGGGATTTGGTGGAACTAGGTCATCACAGAGAGCCTGGACACAGAATGCAAAAAGATGAGGGGTCATGCTCAGTGTCAGACACTTCTCATTGGCCAGAGGGAAAAAGTATTTTGGAGGTTCCCTTCTCAGGGGAAATAGAAAAAAGAAACTAACAAAATTACTTTCCTTGGACATAGATTCCATCCAATTTTTAATCTCTTTTTTTTTAGACACAGAAGACAAACTCAGCCTGTATAGTGCTAAATATTAATCTTATTTTTGGAAGCAAATGGTTCCTTGGGGACTTGCTTTGAAATATATCTGCAGACTAGCTTATAGTCTGTTAGATATATTTTGGAACTTCTATGAAACTTGCCCCACTTTTGTACTAAAAACCTAGGCTCAAGTCCGGGAGGAAGGTATCCTTTAATTATGATTTAGCAGAGAGAGAATTGTATAATGGAGTGAGGGGAGAATTGCTTATAAAATAATGAGATCCCTTATGTCTTAAGACCTGGCTGAATTCCTCCTCTTCCCCCAAGACAACTTATTTGATATATTCTTTGCTTACTTAAAAATGTCCAACAGGGCTTACCAGCAACCTCAGATATCAAAGACATTGACAGTCTGATGAGGATTTCTGGCAGAATTGAGTGTGAAAGTCCCAACAGACATCTCTACGATTTTGTTGGAAACATAAGACTTGATGGACATGGGTATGTAAAATCAGTCTTCATAGGTACACAGAACTCACTGTGTCTTTGTGTTTGCTCAGTGTCTTCCAAGTCTGGATACATATTGTTTTCTTGTGCACTAAGTTTGAATCCTGAAAACCCCCATCCCAAGTCCCTTTGTGAAAACACTGAACTTCACCCTATTCACGTGGTATCTCTGAAAATTTCCCCAGGGTTACTGCCAATCTGGCAGTTGGATGTTTTCTGGGAAATTCCGAATTCCTGGCATATTATTTGGTGGGTAAATAACGTACAGATTATTCTTTGACCCTATATGCTTAACTCCAGTGTTCAAGGCCTTTCCTGTGATCTCTTGATGTCTCGGGGAATTCTGACTCAACTCCCAAGGGTTCACGCACTGCGTCATTTCTTGTCTCCTGCTCTGGGTAATTCCATGAGCTCTTTTCTGGGTCATGTTATCAACTCTAGTCATCTTTTGTTTTTAACCTTGTTCCTGCCCTTCTTTCCTTTTTCCTACCTCTTCCCTCATTCCCTAGTAAGCCAGGGCAGATATTAAGGAGGCCACAGTGAGCTAAGCAGAGAACCACATCTGCCCCTAAGTCTCGGTCCATTCAGGCCACTCTAACAAAATATCTTAAACTGGGTAATATACGAATAACAAAAAATTTGTTGCTCACAGTTCTGGAGGCCAGGAAGTTCAAGATCAAGGTAGTAGCAGATTTTGTGTCTGGTGAGGGTTTTATCTTCTCAGATGGCACCTGTCTTGTGTCTTCACGTGGCAGAGGCCCTGAGGCCTCTTTCATAAGGGCGCAAATTCTGTTCTTAAAAGTGGAGCCTTCATGACCTAATCAACTCCCAAGGGCCCCACCTCCTACTACCACCACACTGGGGATTAGGTTTCAACATATGGATTTTGGAAGGACACAGATCTTCAGACTCTAGCACCTGTGAGCTAACTTTCTTGCAGTAAGAGAAGGACAAACAGAAAAAAATGATAAGAAAATTTTATACTGTGTTAGAAAGTGATAAATGCTTTGGAGAAAGTAGCACAGGGCAAGGGAGATTGGGACTCCTTGGAAGGGAAGCATTTCTAGTTAGAGTGGTTGCAGTCAGCCTCATTGAAAAGGTCGCACTTGAGCACCAATGAGTAGAAAGTGAGGAACTGAGCCTTTAGGGAGGGACCAAGCACAGTGGCTCACACCTGTAATCCTAGCATTCTGGGGGGGCCGAGGTCTGTAGATTGCTTGAGCTCACAAGTTTAAGACCAACCTGAGCAAAAGCAAGACCTTGTCTCTACTAAAAATAGAAAAACTAGCCAGGTGTTGTGGCAGGTACCTATAGTCCCAGCTACTTGGGAGGTAGAGGCAGGAGGATCTCTTGAGTCCAAGAGTTTGAGGTTGCTATGAGCTTTGATGCCAGGGTATTCTACCCAAGGCAACAGAGTAAGACTCTGTCTCAAAAAAAAAAAAAAAAAAGAATATATAGAGGGAGCGGACTCCAGACAGAAGGGATTGTCAGTGATAATTATTACATGTTCTTCAGATGGGAACATTTCTGGATCTCTGTGGGATGTTAGAGAGGCCAGTGTGGTGGGAGTGGTATGATCAGGGAGGCAAGAGGGGAACAGAAGAAGGACCAAGAGGTCATAGTGGACCACACCATATCAAGCTCTGTAGTCCATCCTGAGGGTGTTATTTTGAGTGGAACAGGAATCTGTGGGAGGGTTTTGAGGAGAGAAGCAGTTCAGTTCTGTATTTTAAAGGCAGCGAATATACATCAGAAGTTGGAGATAGAAGTCTGGGTTCATGAGATGTGTTTGGGAGTAGTTGGCACAGATATCTGAAGCCAGAGAACTGGAAGCAATCGCTGAGAATAAAGGGACATAGATAGAAAAATGAAAACATCCGAGGACTGTCTTAAAACTTTCCGACATTAAGATGTTGAGAAAAGAGGGGGAACTAGCAAAAGAGGCTGAGCCCATGAGATAGAAACTGAGAGAGTGGAAAGATCGTGCCAAGGCAAAGAGGGAATGACTAGGTTGAGTCAGATGTTACTGACAGTCAAACACAGTGAGGCCAAGTCCTAACAGTTGAATTTATCAAATAGAGATTGTTGAGCCCGATTGGAGCAGGTGGCACCTGATCAGAGTTTGAGAAAATAGAAGGCGTTGAAAATACCAAGTGTAGACTTCTTTTTCAAAGAGTTTGTTGCAAAGGGGAGGAAAGAAGTGGGGCAGAACCTGGCAGGGGGCAGAGTCTTTCCTGCTCCTTTTCTCCTTTTCCTCGTCCCCTCCGTCTTTCCCTGCATGCTCTATTTTACATTTACCTTATTTTTCAGACATTTGGGTGGACGGTTCAATGTCAGCTAAATGCACTAGTTCAACCCACCAGCCCAAGAGAATGTCGTTGGTGCTTTCATTCTTTTGTGATTGCATTATCAGTGTTTGAATTCTAAAGGACGTTTGGAATATACCCCAAACTGTCATCCTCATTTAGATCCCCCAAAGCTTGCTTTTTGTAATCTTTGAAGTAATTATATGTTGTTCTAAAGTTTGAAGTGATCTTTCCATGAACATATGGTTATAGACTAATGATAGATTTGGCCATTAATCCAAGTAGCGTTTCTCTAGTCTGACATTCCTAACTGGCCAGATTCCATTTCTTACCAATTTTCCATCAAATGGATGCCAGGCAAATCTATGTTGTAAAGGAGAAGCTTTGATGGTGCCAAGATTTAGGGTGTAGATCAAATTTGTGAAATGTGCTTTATTTTATAGGAAAGGCAGAAGCAAATTTTTAAGACCTCTGTATTTGTAGCACATTTGGCTTTTAGAGTACCCAGAGCTCTTGGAGACCTTCTGGAGAGAGTAACTTTGATATGTCAGGATGAGGGTCATAGTCTGATGCCAGAAGCCTTCGGTCCCAGCTGTGATGAAACAAACAGTAACTACCTCTTCTGGAGTCCTTGTAATTAAACAATAGTATCTTTTGCTTCTGAAGAATTTGTACCTAGCTCCTGTCATTCCACACCACGTATGTTGAGGTGATAGTTGCTGTGTTTGACTCTGTCGGAGAGGGGGGAGCAGTTGCTACGTGTACAGTTCAGCGGCTTCCCAAGGACATCTTGGAAATCCGATTTAGACCCAAGGGCCCAAGCTCTGAAGTGCACCCTAGATCCTGAGACGTACACCAGGGTAGTTCCCTTCCAGGGGGATTCCAAAGGCATACTGATACACTAAGAATGGGACTTATGTTTTTAGGAATATACTGTTTCCCTAACAATTCATTCAGATGATGTTATTACCCACCTTCAGGATTCATTTTACCTGAGCTGGTGAGATTTGACTAGTTCCTCAAAGAAGGTTCAAGTCTCAGGAACTCCTGGCCTTAGAAGTCAGTTGGACCATAGAACCTCTCCAGATATGAAGGGCTTGGTCTCACTTTTCCTCCACTTACAAAGAAGTCCTGTGTTCTCTGTAGACCTTTCTTATAGAATCATTTCTTCTTTTTTCCAGAAGGTTTTTAAATGTATCTTTCTTTATTTTTGATTTTTCTTTTGGGATATGATTTTTACTAATTAAAATTAAAACTTAGGAATCCTTAACTATTAAATTTCATATATTACATGTCCATCGAAAACTCCAATATGTCTGTAATAGTTTGTTCCTTCCTATATTCCTGTGTTTTTTATTCCATAACAACCTATCAAAATGGAAAGCCTTATGAAAAACCCACAAGAGACCCAACTTGTACCTTATTATTTATTGAAAATGTGTTTTAAATTGTAGGGGATGAATAATTCCAAAGGCTTCCTGTTCAGTGGAAATTTATTCACAATTTTTGGAGAACTTATCTTCAGATACTCTAAATAATTATCATAGAGTTTTTGAGTATAGGGACTTTTCTCTGGGGGTCAAGGATGGCAAGTAAATATACGGTGAAATGTGTGTAGTTATCTTACCTTGTGCACTTTTTTGAACCTTTATTATATACAAAGCTATTTCTAATTTAAAGGAAGAGTGTGTGGGTGGGTGTGTGTGTGTTACGTATTGGTGGAGGGGACAAATCCTTTAATCCCACCACTTCCAAATATTTCAGAAACCTAAGTTGACTTACTAATTTAGGAAAATCAGGAATAGGTTTGAGAATTGGCTCTCAATTCCAAAACATCACCCACCATTTTGGATAGCCTATGAATGTACTTAGGCTGCCGTAACAAAATACCATAGACTAGGTGACTTTAACAACAGAAATTTATTTTTGGAGAATACACATCTGAGATCAGGGTACAGCATGGGTAGGTTCTAGAGAGTGCCCTCCTGGCTGGCAAAAGCTACACCATCTTGTTGTTACCATCACAGGGCAGGAAGGAGGATAAACTCCTGGTGTCTCTTATTATAAAGGCACTAATCCCTATCATAAGTGCCCCATGTTCATGGCCTTTTCTAAAGCTAATTATCTCTCGAAGGTGCCTACACTAAATACCATCACATTGGCACATAAGAGCGTCTCATGTATGAATATTGGAGGGACATAATTTAGTCCATAACAGATGGTGAAGTTATAGGAAGTGGCAGGTTTGGTATTAAGGAGAAGTAACAGTTGGTCCTATCTAAGAAAGTGATTCTTATTGGTGGGAAAGTTGCTTGCTGTCCAAAAAGCAAAATAAATGTGAGTTCCATGTTTTAATTATGAAATTTTATAGTGACAATAGAGTTGTTCATCATTTTAGAACATGCCGTTTCTAACGTCAGTGTTATCTGTCCTAGCACCGTCCCACTGGGAGCCGATCAGATTCTTCTCCGAGGTGCTCAGCTGAGAAACACACAGTGGGTTCATGGAATAGTTGTCTACACTGGACACGACACCAAGCTGATGCAGGTGGGATTTTTATCTGTGAAACCTTCTGGCCTTTTGTTTTGTGAATGTGTCTCAGTGCAGTAGTCCCAAACATAGCAGACCATCGTCCGTCCCGATCCCACCCCATGCATCCAGAATCTGGTACTCCAGTGAGTGGGGCCTTGAAATTACCTCAGTAAGAACGGCTCACTCCCCGCAGAAGCCCTGGGAATTTTCACCAAAGAGCACTTGATACATGAACTCTTTCATTTTGTGTATTGGTCCATCTGCTAAGTATTGGAGTGATTATTACAAGGTGTCTATGTAACAGTGAGTGCACTGCCTTAAAGTATTTGTCTTTTAATTTTATTTTAATGTAACGATCAACTTTTAAACTTTATTTAATTCATTTAATTAATGGAAGAAGTTTGTGAATCGGATGCTCGTATTTCATGGCATTTATGTGTAAGACTCGTTTGCCATGAGGATTCATCATAGCACTAATATTTACACACGCCTGTGGATGATCCTCTGTGTTATGCTCCAACAACATCAGTAGTTAGATGGGTGTGGAAAACTCAGTTTTAAGATACTAAATGAAAATCTGCTCTAAGGGCTAACACCTTTGAACATTGTGCAGGCGTTAAGATGTTATCAAGAGGCAAGCGACACTGTCATGAACGATTCTTCCCCTAGCCATTCATAAATTTCTATAAATCTTCCTTTCCTATTGATTATGACATTTTATTTTCTGTTCTGTGGACGCCTTGGTTAGTGTAACCATTTGAATCATCAGATATAAATGGAAAAACTTGCCTCTGTTGTTCTCGACAGCCAGGAATACATGACTTGCTGCTGTGTTGAGTTAAACACCTGCTAAGTGCCACCAGAAATTTGAAATCAGATCCTTTAAATGCTGCCTTCATGCTTTGAAATTTCCAGATGTCTGGTTGTATGCGCAGCCTGCCTTCTCTGACTCTCTTCCTGAGCTCAGACCCTTAGTAAATCCTTCTTGACTACCCCATTCGCTTAAGTAAAGAAGTAATTCATCTTATTTGTCACAATGCAAAAGCTATGTCTGCAAAGGAATGTTATTTCCTTTTCTTCTTTCCCTTATGGTTTTAGTTTCTTA
This sequence comes from Arctocebus calabarensis, assembly GCA_963573935.1. Taxonomy (NCBI): domain Eukaryota; kingdom Metazoa; phylum Chordata; class Mammalia; order Primates; family Lorisidae; genus Arctocebus; species Arctocebus calabarensis. The sequence goes on along the minus strand of CAUYON010004405.1, from coordinate 19,752 downwards.
ACAAAAAAAAAAAAAAAAGTTTTGATAGTATCGTGACCTTGACACAAAGAGGTAGTTAACCATTGATACCTTATTGTAGTAGTCATGGGTTTTGCATAATATTCAAGCATTCACCCACGTCTAGATACTGTGTTGTAACTGACTTTGTCATCTTCATCAAAACAAGAGGTACTTGTTGCTAAATTGTTCATGTATATTTTTTATTACTCATCTTGTTTCTTTTTACAGAATTCAACAAGTCCCCCGCTAAAGCTCTCAAATGTGGAACGGATTACAAATGTACAAATTCTGATTTTATTTTGTATCCTAATTGCCATGTCTCTCATCTGCTCTGTGGGTGCGGCCATTTGGAATGGAAGGCATTCTGGGAAGGACTGGTATCTTGATTTGCACTGTAAGTAATAAACTGCTTACCACACTTACTTACTTTATTAAAACATAGATTTGCTTGGCAACTAATCTTGGTATCTTTTGCGGAATTTCCTATTATTTCTAAAAGGAAGACCTTGTTGCCAGAATAGCTGGGCATTTAATCTTTACTTTCTCAATGAAATTTCCAGCAAAGGTAAGTAAAAATTTAAAATCTCTGTAATTTTCAAATCTTTGAAAACATAACCCTCCATAGTAGTATAAAATATTCAGTGAATATAGCCATAAATGACAACTATTCTTTTAAAATAATTTTAGCACAAATGGCTAACTACATGGTAAAGAAAGTAGACTGAGGAAGTGTGGAAGATATAAAACAAACACACGTGTACATGCACACGTGTACATGTCTGTACATATGTACATATATCTATATCTAAATAAATAGAGGCACCAAAAAGTAGTTTACATAATTTAGAAATGTTTAAGCTGAATGTACTTTCATTTGAGCTCAGTGAGTGTTATACTAAATGCTCATCTCATCCTGGAGAAAATGTTATTAAGGTTCGGTGCCCATAGCTCAGTGGTTAGGGCGCCAACCACACAGGGTTGGTGTGTTCCAGCCCAGTCAGGGCCTGCTAAACAACAGTGACAACAGTAACAATAACAACAACAACAAAAATAGCTGGGCGTTGTGGTGAACGTCTATAGGTCCAAGTACTGGGAGGCTGAGGCAAGAGAATTGCTTAAGCCCAAGATTGTGAGGTTGCCGTGAGCTGTGATGTCACAGCATTCTACCCAGGGTAATATAGTGAGACTCTGTCTCAAAAAAAAAAGAAAGAAGAAAGAAAGAAAGAAAACAAATGCTATTATATTACATAATTTCCAGAGGCCAAGGTGGAAGGATTGCTTGAGGCCAGAAATTTGAGACTAGCCTGTGTAACATAGTGAGATCACATCTCAAAAAAAAAATTTTTTTGATTAGCCAGGCATGTGCCTGTCGTCCCAGCTAGTAGGGAGACTGAGGCAGGAGGATGTCTTGAGCCCAGGAGTGTGAGGTTGCTGTGAGCAGTACTCTAGCCTGGGCAACCAAGCAGGATCCTATCTCAAAAAAAAAAAAGCAAAATTTCCTTTTGGAGCATTTATCCTTACTATTATATATTAATATTATATATTAATATCCTAATATCCTTACTATTATATATTAATCTTGATCCCTGGCCCCAATATTTCTGGGAAGCAAGTTTACATTTCTACTTGATGAGTACTTAGCCAATAAATACTGAATTTCCAAATGTGTGAAAGATCTTGTAACAAAAACAAAGTTTTTGAAGTTTTCTTATTACCTTTATTTAACTTTGCAGCCCTTCCAAGTTATTTTTATAGTCATTGACTTCATAGTTCAACATTAGAACTGTGACTGCCACCGTCAATTTGTTTTTTCATATACTTTCAATATATTTGGTACAGGTGTTTTATTTTCATTACAGAGAAGAAAGAGTGTAACTCACACAGGACTGAACAGTACTCACGCAGTTGGTACTGTGTTACTGTGTAACTCACACAGGACTGAACAGTACTCACGCAGTTGGTACTGTGTTACTGCTGCTGTTTGACAGGTTTGCTTTTAGAGCCTGCTTTCAACTGGAAGTGCTTTTAAGAATTCTTATAAAAGTTATTTACCTAGTTGAAATTTTACATTTATAAGCCCTCAGTGCTATCCTTAATATCTCTGAACTTCCCATTTAGAAGTGGATTTGCAATATCTGACACTATTTTCACTTTTTAGTACTTGTTAGGCAGCTTGTAACTAGAATAGCAATGTATTGAAGACAAATACTGCAGCTCCATTTGCATAAATGTATTTGAGAATTAGGTTCTGTTATTAATATTATAAGAGCGTTCCTTGCAAATTATCTGGATATATACTGTGTAGTATGGAAAGTTCTTACTGTGCTAAATTTCTGGTCAATGGAAATAAAATATGAAACTGCAAATGACATTCTTCCTCCCTCCCTCGACAGATGGTGGTGCTAATAATTTTGGACTGAATTTCTTGACATTCATCATCCTTTTCAACAATCTCATTCCTATTAGCTTGTTGGTTACATTGGAAGTGGTGAAATTTACCCAGGCCTACTTCATAAATTGGGTAAATATAAATTTTGACTATTCATCAGCACCTTTAAGCACACACATTTTGTCTTCTTTCTAATGATGGGATCTTTTGATACCTCAGGGCTCAAAAAGGCTTAATTATACCTGTCTTTTTGACGACAAGATGACATTCTTGAGCCTAAGGTAATTACACATATAACAAAGTCCCTCGTCTCAGAATCACTCATGTTCAGAGCCCAGACATCATGGGGGAAATAGGTCTCCAGTGTCGCAAACCTGTTTTGGAATGTATAATGGTCATTGAGGAAGGGAAACCAAGAGTTTGGAATTAAAATATTTGGACTGTATTTCTAGTATGATAATTTACTAGATGTGAAAACTTACTTAAGTTACGTACCTTCTTTGAAACTTATTTTCTGAGAAATTAGAATGATAAGACAAACCTTACCTGCCTCTCACAGTGGTTGCAGGGATCAGGGAAGCTCTTGACATAGTGAGGAGCTTTGTAAATAATTAAGACTATGCAGATAGTACTATATTTGTTACTGATAACAACCGGCTTATCTATCACGTTTATTAATGTATGTAGTTTATTTTTTTTGCACTGTGAGCAATTTCAGCTGTGCATAAATTTTTCTTCTTAATTTTTTTCTTAAATAGTCTTTAATATTGGGAAAGTGTTGGACACATCTATTTCCTAAATGTTTTTAATAAAATACATTGTTCTTAAAGTTTTATATTTTCTGATGTTAAAGTTAAGGGATTTATGTAAATTACATAAATCTTGAGGCCTAACCTACCAGAAAGTTTAATGTCTCCTTTATTTTGAGAAATATTGCTGTTCATTTCAATATTTCTTTCTTTTTAAGTCATTTTAAAGTCTCTCAAGATGAAAAATATTAAGAGTTTTCAAAATAGAGCCGATGATACTTTTGCAGCTGCTCATCATTTTCTCATAGCTAATGATCTACCTGAACGATCAATCTCTTAATTAATTGATAAAGATTAGTGTAATTGAGAAATCTAAACTGAGTCTAGCTCACTGCATGCCAGAGATATGTTGCTGGCAGAATGTGAATTAAAATATACACAAATACAGTTAAAACTTGTTGGGTTTTTATGGCGAGAATAAGGTAACTCCTTTATGAGAGTCAAATAACTAGTCAATCACTTTACTTTTTAGTTGGATTTTAAAAATTATATTTGCTTCAGATAATCGCATAATTTTAGTTTGGGATGAATCCAGTAGGCCTATGATTCTCAAATATCTTTCTAATATATAGAGATTTTATATTATCCCTGATAGATGAACTGGATTAAAACCTGCCTTGTAAGAAGGTCTTTAAACCTTACAAGGCAGGTTTTTAAAGAGATTAGTAACTGTTTTTTGCTTATTAGTAAAATGAGATTAGTGTTGATTAAATGAGATGAGTAACTCTCTTCCTTTGAATCTTGTTCTGCTCAATGCATCTTTTATGAAAATATTTAATCTTGTTTCTGAATGATAGCCTTGTAAAATATCTTATCTCAGCAGTCATGCCCATTCATCTGTCTTACCTTTTTCTTCCTAACTACCACTAAACAGCTTCCATCTCCTCCATTCATTTCGTGTTATTTCCAAGTCACTCTGCATTCTGATCATACCTCTTCTCTAAACATGACCCTTAGTTAATCTCTCTCCGGAATATAGCACTTCACAACAGCCTGTTCTAGAAGTGATATTGGTTACTTCAGAATACAAACATGGGGGAGGTCGGCTTTGATTTAGATTCTGGCCTTTTCATTTGACGCGTGAAAATCTATTAACTGCAGTCCTGACTTGTTAATAAGATTTTCTGCTATAGAAAATATGAATTCTGTAGGATAATGTATTCAAGTTGCATGATCACAAAGCAAACACAAGTAGATACAAAAATGGATAGGCTTTGTGTCTACCTTTGTGAAGTGCCTTTGTTTTGTTTTCAAGTATATGTAGTACAAGAAACTCGACCCTGAAAATACCACCAAATAGAATTTCTTGGATAATTTTTTCGGATTCAAAGCCCTAATTATTTGAGCAGTGTTTATTTGATGATTTCTAGCTCACAGCAGTAAACACCTACATTGTGTCAGACACTGTAGGAAGCACTGTATGTGTGTTATCTTATTTAATGCTTACAATAGGATACATATATGGAAAATGGTGGAATGATTGTAAATAGTAAACCTAGATTTCCTGATTCCCAGACAGGATAGTCATACCATGTGAAATACATTATTCTATGTTGAGTACTTTCAAAAAAAATCAAATGAAATGGTATAGTCCAGAAAGGAGGGAAGAGGAAGCAGGGGGGAGGTCGGGAGGAGGGAGGGTATTTGGGGGGACCTAACCTAACGTGCATAATGCACTGATACATTTCTAAACTATTAAGAATAGAGCATGAATGTCTTATCACAACAAATAAATAAGCGTGGAGATGGTTATGTTAATCAGTTAGATGTAAGCTTTCCACAGTGTATATGGAATCAGCACATTGTACCTCATAAATGTACAATATACACAGTTATGATTTAATAAAGAATTTTAAAAAATAAGAGTGACTACATAAAGCTCACCAGTTAAACAGTGACTTATTAAAGAATGAAGATATTATATTTCTTTCTCTTAAAATTTCACCCAACCCCCTAGTTGTATTCAGTGATTTCTTTCATTTAATTCTTTCCCTTATTTTGAAGGATGTCGACATGCACTATGAGCCCACAGACACTGCTGCTATGGCTCGAACGTCCAATCTGAACGAAGAACTTGGCCAGGTAGATGTGACTTCTCATTGATATATGATGACTTAGAAGTCAGACTCAGTGTGTTATCTGCAAGACGTGGCAACTTCGAATGAATGGACAGCTCCTGTCTGTCCACTGTTTGAATAATCAGCATAAATTCATTTGCTAGCTTGTGACTAATAGTTTTTCCTTTTAGCAAGTGAAGTTTTAAAAACACTATTTAGGGAGGCACCTGTGGCTCAGTGAGTAGGGCACTGGACCCATATACCAAGGGTGGCGGGTTCAAACCCGGCCCCGGCTAAACTGCAACAAAAAAATAGCTGGGTAATGGGCGCCTGTAGTCCCAGCTACTCGGGAGGCTGAGGCAAGAGAGTCACTAAGCCCAGGAGTTGGAGGTTGCTGTGAGCTGTGTGACGCCACGGCACTCTACTGAGGGCAATAAAGTGAGACTCTGTCTCTACAAAAAAACAAACAAACAAACAAAAAACACTGTTTAAAGCAGATTTTGCTTTCAGGATAACGTACATAAACCTAGCAATGTCCCATGGTGTGTGGTCTGATTAGTATGTGAAATATTGGCTATTGGCTGGTTTTTAGTTATAAACATGGTATTTGAATTTTGAATTGTTCATAGCATTCAACCAGGAAGGAAGGAAGAAGTTCAAGTTCATCAATAATGTTGTGTGAGTCTAGTCCAATAGGAATTTTAGATTTATACTTCATACTATATTCACACATATGTGTGTATTTATAATCCATTTACATATGCTAGCTGAAAAAAAGATTCTTTTTTTTTGTATCATTGCCGTTTTCCAAATCTTACTTTCCAAATAGCATTTATCCTTTTTCTTAGCAATCCAGATGTTGCATGAAGTTGATTGCACAAGCTATCACCAATTCTACAATTGCTTGTTTTATTGAGAAATGTTGATAGATGTTTTATACTCTATAAAAGTTAAGTAGTAGTAATAGTCCTTTTTAGTAGATATTCAGACCATATTAAGTCCTATTTCTATGTAATGTGGGTTTCCTAACATATTGATAGTCTTTAATATTTGTATATGAAATGATTCATTGCTAAAGTATTCATTTAATAGTATTCCTCGTGCCCCTACAATGTAACAAACTTCATAAAAACTATAATTTAAGGAATTTTTTTTCCTCTATACAAGACTGGCATAAAAAGACTTCTGAAATATTAATGAGAAATTTTAACCTTCTTTTTAGGTTAAATACATATTTTCTGACAAAACCGGTACCCTGACATGCAATGTAATGCAGTTTAAGAAGTGTACCATAGCAGGAGTTGCTTACGGGTGAGTTTTTTCCCTTTAATTAGAATATGAAATACACATTTAATTAGTGCTGACTGCTTTTTATATTTGGGAGTTCTTAGGGGAAAATCATGGTTGTTTTTTAATCTAGAAAGCAGCTGTTTTAATGTCAGGACACCTGTGTAGTTCATGTTTTATAGTTTGGTATTGTTTTCACTGGGGACGACTATTGAGCCCTGCCCAGTAGTTTTTTTGGTGTTTAGCGTTGCTGAAGGTCTGTCTCTCTCTGGCCCCAGTAATAAGGAACAAGCGTGTTTCCTTTTACAGTGCCATAAAGGCAGAGCAGAGCTTGGATGGAGTAAGAATACGCAGTCAGGCCTTGGGCAGTTTTCAAGTTGAAGTCGTATTGTATTGTTGACTTGTTTCTTTTTCCATCTCTCCTTTTTGCAGTCATGGGGCAATCTGAAATTCGGTAGAGACATGAAACTCTAATCTGAAGGATAAAGAATATATCAAAAACTTTTATTTTTATCAGGCTATTAATGTCCTTTGGAAAGTCCTTGTGGAGCACCCATTTATTTTTTCTTAACTTCCAGGTGTGCTTACCCAAACTATTCAGTAGCCGTGATGTGAGAAAATTAATTTCTACCTTTTCTATAAAAGACATCAAAACGTGACACGCGCCTGGTTGACCAATGTTGGTCTCTTATCAAACTTTCTGACTGTCCTTATCTATCTACTGTCAAGACTAGCGAATACCAGTGCCTTAGTCATACCAGCAAGGGCACTGGCTTCTGGGGGTTCTGGATTACACCCCCTCTTCCCCACTCACACTCTGTCTCCAAGAAGTAAGCCAGTATTAAAAAGTACTGAATTTGGGGCAGTGTCTTTGGCTCAGAGGAGTAGGGCACTGGCCCCACATGTCAGAGGTGGCAGGTTCAAACCCAGCCCTGGCCAAAAACCACAAAAAAAAGTATTGAATTTTGAAAACACCCTAGTTAAAATTACAAATAAGTGACTATTTCATGAAAAATTCTGCAAGTGTATGGTTATGCCTAGATATACTTCATCTTTGGATTAGGAAAGGTGTGGCTAAAAATGATTTCAAACTGTGTGTGTAAATGAAGTTACAAAGACAATTGTTTGAATGACTTTTTCATACTATGAAGACAGACTGTTGATTTAAGAAACATTTACCATTTCCTGGGCTGGACGCTCTTTGATATTGTTCTTCGTTATCTGAAGATCTCCTAATCTCCTGAGATAAAAGAGGCTTTCCTAGCTCTTCCCAACTCTGGACCCCCCCACCCCACCAACACCCACTCACCCCCACCTACACCCAGTCGCTACTGGAGCAATGGAGTTTGCGGCCACTCCTTTTTGATATCTGGTTCTTGTATATTCTACCCTTAATTCTCCCAGAGGAGGAAAGGAAAGACCTATTGTGACTCTAGTTTATTGTGCTGTCAGATTTACGATGATGTTTGTTTCACACAAATTCTGCCTTCATTCATAAATAATATTTCTGCAGTGACTTGTTTAATAATTGACATCCTTTTTTGCTCTTAGTTTTCATTTCAATAAGCAAGTTCTTCCTGTTAATAATTATCGATTATGAAACTATTGGAACAGAAAGCTAAAATTAGATGTAGCCTCTCTTTTGAGTTTTATCAGGCTTTTTCTTATTCTTGAAACAGATCCTTCACCACTCCTGGGCAGCAGTTGGGAAGAGCCAGGCTCTTCCTCTGTTGGTAATATGGTCGTTATCAACTGTTATAGGATAGGGTCGTTTTGAGCTAAGTATTGTCATCATTTAGATGAAGTTGCCACTGAAATGAATTTCCTCTTGGGGAAGTAGCATTTCTTAATAAGGAGGCACAGTAATAAAGTATGAGTTCTAATTTTGTCCTGAATTCTCCATGAGACCCTAGACAATTTCTTTTCAGATATTCTTAATTCTTTAAAATGAGAATGGTAAGACTAGATAAATTTAATTTTAGTAAATGTTTTTTCATTTCCCTTAAACTTTGCCCCAAATTGGATTCTTGATTTGAACACAGTTGCCAACAAGGATTATTTTTTAGAGATCAGCTTTATGTGAGGGATGCACTGAACTTAGGAGATTTTTTCATTAGATTTTTATATGGGATAATTGTAGTTAAATGTAAGTGAATTGTGCTATCATTTACAAATTTAGCTTATTACAAACTAGACATTCTACTGTACATATTTATTTTTATTAAAGTATCATTTCATCAAATTGCTTCCTATAGGGAACAAGTCAGTTTTGTCATAGTTATTTGAATGCTAGGACTAGGTACGAAGCTTCTGTGTTTAGTGGCCCGGACTCTAAACAATAGATAGTGCATATTCCGAGGTATAGTCCTAAGTACCATCTTAGTGGACAATTAAGACCTAACTGTTAAAATGAGTTGATTGGGGATTAACAAGTTACAATCTCTGTTGCTTAAAAAAAAAGTTAAGCAAACTAAACAGTGCTTTTTTGTGTGAACAAGACATTTAATTAATATTAAAACCATCATTTACATTTTCCCTAAATAAAAAGTTCTTAAAAGTCATCTTCATCTATATATAATTATAGTTTTTGAATAGCTTTATTGACAATATTTTGTTTAATGGTATATTTGCTGAAAGGATCAGCTACTACTTTAATGCTGAGGAAAGAGTCCCCATGAGAAACCTCACTATTAGCATTCTTAGCCCCAAGGAGTATAACCAACAAGTTTGCCTTACTGTTCTCCATGACTGGAGGTAAATGTTAACACCATCCATTTGTTTATTCACGTATTTCAACACATCTCGTCCAGTCTCTTATGTATGTGGCACTCTCTCAGGTGATGATAGTGATAAAGTAATTAGCAGAAGATCATATCATTCCCGCCTTCCTAAAGTTTACAGTCTAATTTGGGGTTAGTGGATATTAATTAAATAATCATACAAATATAAATCCTAACATACTCCAAAGGTCTGTGTGGGTTTATGATGGGTGGCATGCCCTGACCTAGGAGGTCAGAGGTCAGGGAATGCTCCCTGAGGAAGTGGTGCTGGAGCTGAGATCTAAGAATGAATTCGATTAAGTGGAGAAGTTTCCAGGTGGATCTGGCAGCTCTGACACATACAAAGGTGCACGTAGCCAGATGCACATAGACCTGCTGGAGCAGGGATGGCGAGGGACACGTGGGCAGGATCAGTGGCAGGTGCGCTGGGCTCCTGGGGCTCATCGTGCTGTGGAGTCCTCAGCGTTCTGCCAGGGCTGTGCTGGAGTTGGGGAAGGAGGTCTCAGACCCTTGAGCTCTGGGGCTTCCAAGCTGCAAGAAGCACCAGCCTCTCTTCTGGTTTGAGATCGGGGTCTAGCGCACAACCTAATGCAAGTTGGCAGAATGTTACAAGTGTTTGCTGCTTGGGTAGGACCAGGCCCTTCATCTCTGGCACAGCCCAGGGGCTGTGTCCAAGCCTTGCCGTTGATCAGAAGTGATTGCTCTGAACCCAGGGCTGTAGCCAGTTTCCACAGAGACTCCAATCATGCCAGCTCCTTTTCTGGGAGTCTAGCCCACGAAGGGCCTGGTTAGCCCTTCCTCCTAAGCATTCACAAAAGCCCTTTAGCAGGAGGCAGAATAGTGAGTGAAAGGGTCTGCCTCCATTGTGAAGGGAGTGATATAGTAGACACCACCCTGGAAGCAGTTTAATGTTTGGGAAGTGGAAGGGGGGCCCTGAAATGATGAGACCCATGTCCTGGCTGGATTGATGAAAGGGTAAAGAGGGAGGAGACCACATGTAAAAGGATCTGGTGTGTTCTCAACTGGTTTATTGAATATCTGTCAAAAACAACAATGACTTTACATCTCAAAGTACATGTACTGAGCTCTGCATTTCAAATCTGTACCTGTAGGTAATAAAAATAAGACTGGTCATATATAATGAAAGAAATGAAAAATTAGAAAATCTGCTCTGTCATGTAACGTGGAACACTTCCAGCTGAATAGTGACTGGCTGGTTAAAAGGAAATACATCAATTAGACGTTCCTAGTGCTCAAGTGAGCTAATGGATGAAATTTTAAAAAGGATTGATGAAGGAATATGTTCTCTGCGATAGAGATGTGGTTTCATGAGTGAATTGTGATTTAAGTGAAAATTTTTGAATATCAGTTGATCTTACAAAATACAATTCCACTTGATCATAGAAATGCAATTAACTTGTATTTTAATTTACTTGTTTTAAGAGGCATCTTCTCAGGGTAGCCAGAGTTACTTCTAAAATCTATTTAGTTAATTCTATCAGAAAATGATAGCTTGTTCCTTGGTATTATCGTGGAATATTGTTTGTTTCTTTAAGACACTTCATTCTGATTAAACAATATGTGGGATTAATTTGCCATGGACCTTAGCATGAATTTAAAGTGCTAAGTTCAAATATTTCCTACCAAATCCTGAATTTTGTGCATAAAATAAGTAGATTTTATGTGAAGAGGCAAGTTGGTCACCTGGTTACAGGATAACTTTGCAAACCTGCTTCGTTCCCATAAATCATCATGTTCTACTTAACTATACTAACTGCCATTCTCTCTGGATTCAACTAAAAGCCCATTTTCTTAACCTTTCGGATATCTGTCTTTCAGTGCTTCCCTTAGTCACGGTTTTGTGTCTCAGCCTCTCTGTGACTGTTTTCCTCTCTTTCTGCCCTCTGCTTCCTCTCTGAAGCCATGTCCCCGACCCTGAGGATTATGCCTGCTCTCCTGATGAATGGTAAGCTGTGTGGACCCTTCTGTCCCATTGCGCTCTTTGGAAGATGTGCTTCTCATTGTTGCTTGAGACACACTTTGCCACTTTGGGTGGGGAGCATTGCTGACCAGAGAGGATGACAATTGTTATGAAGTAGGTATTTCTTGAAGTCTATCAGACATCCTTGATTTTCTACTGAATATCCTGTAGTCATTTTAGAAACATTTAGTTTAAAGGATAGGCTTGCTAGACTTTTACAGTATTTATCTATAATAAAGTCTAATGATCCATTCCAGAGTCACTCCCGAGCTGTGGACTGCTGATCACCGGTAAAGCTGCTGAAGCTTCCTTAGATTTTTTTTCTAGCTCAGCAGCGCCACCTTCTGCCAACACTTACACACTCTGCGGAGCTCCAGGAAGATGCTGCTGAAACAAGCAGCCCCAGCTAGTGGGAATGTCCCTTTATCATCTTTCCATTTTTCTAACAAGTCTGTGTGGGGACTAGAAAGTGAACATTTTTTAAATGAAATGTCTGAGACGAAACATGGAAAACCATGCTTAACCAGGGAAAGAGTAAATGTGAACATATTTAATTTTATTATTATTAAATACAGCACTTTATGAGTTTAATATTACTACTTAAGGTTTTTTTGTTTCTTTTACCTTAAAATCCACCTCCCTGAATTTACATTTTCTCCTGGGAGTAGTAGACAATTATTAAAATAGCAAGATATATGCTATTTTACTTTGCTGAAGTACATTGCTATGTTAATAATTCATCATGATGAGACACAAAAGAAATTGCAGAAAACATGTTCCTTTAATGTTGGTAACTTTAGAGAACATTGACAATTTATAGGTAGTTACATTTTAATTTTCAGATTACACATATATTGATGTGTATGTATTATTAAACTACATTGCCAATATGCACTGATTCCAACAACATTTATTATTTTTGAACAAGGAATTTACTTCAATAAAGTGGGGATTTGGTAATAATTTTCAGTAAACCTCTTAATACCTAGGGTTAATGACAGAGGTAGCTGTTTGGTCCACATGACAACCAATGGGTCCTCACTCATTTTTTAGAGTATCATACATTTTGACATCCAGACACAATAGAATAACTTTTAGTGTTTTTTTAATGTGCAAAAGCATCTTTCTACTGGTAGATAATTCAGATTTGATATTGCATATATTCCTTTTTATTTAATATTTTGAGAATACAGTTAAATTTTTAACTATATATTTTGTTGCCTTTTTGTACTATCAACATAATTCTATTAATTTTAAAACCTATTTGCTAGTGTAGAGTTGATACACATTTTACAGCACTAAGAAAGATAACTCCATATTTCTAGAAGAAGAAAATAACCTAAGATTGGATGGAAATGTTTAAAATTGGTATTTGTTTACTCAGATCATTTAAAATATCCTACTTTCCCTACAGGTAAGTTCATGACATTTTTGACTATTGGAAAGAAGATATTGTTTTGCTTAGTTTAGTAAGTTCTTTGTGTAAAACACCTTCTTGGAAATTTTGATATCTGATATTCTGAAGTAGGTAACTCCAAATTTAAAATGTCAGCTTTTTCATAAATTGTACATTTCTACTTGCAGTTATATATAAACTTAGATGTTAATGATTTTTTTTTAACCAGCAGGGAAGGCTTTTGCCAACTTTATAATAAGCGAGCTTTATTCTAAATATATACTTGACTACTTAATCTATAAAATAATTATTTGCAAAGGTAAAGAAAAAATTATTTCTCGAACTTTTATGTCCTGGGTTATGTGGTGTGGCAACGATGTGAACTTCGGATTCTGACGACCCAAGTTCACATCCTCATTCTTCGTATAGGGGCCTTTGAACACGGTCATCATCTGGAGGAATGTGAATAATAGTAGTTACATTAGTAAGAGGTTTTGAAGATTAAATGAGTTTAGTTTTTAAAGTCTTTAGAATAGTATCTGGACATAGTAAGCCCACAGTGAGCTAACCCTGGTGACTGTCACTTCATCTTCCTGACAGATTTGTCATATCTGTGTTAAAGTTGGTGAAATTTAGGCAAAGAAGCTAATAAATAATGTTCCCTAAAGTATATAGCTGGTAAATGTGTGAGTGAGAGTTGAAACATCAACCAGCCTGGTTATAAAACATATACTGGTTACATTACAGTCTGTAGACTTTAAAAAACTCTAAAGAAAGTTTTTTATAGTTTTTGTACTCTTTTACACTCTTTTTTGACCAAAGAATATCTGCCCTTTTAGAGCATAAGATATCGTTGCAATTTCAAAATTGTGTTGGTTTTTTTTCTGTTTCATTTAATATTTTCAACCTGGAATTTGTTTCATTAAATGTCTTGTATCATTAGACAGGAACAGGTTACAGAGATAACACGTAGTTGACTTGAGGCAAGTTACCACAAGGCACACAACTTTGCAAATTCATAAAACCAGGCATTTTCCCAACTTTATCCAACTGGGGTTTTGTTGCCAATGAAACCAAGATCAAAGTCTGCTCCTGGTTAAATTCTTGTGCTCCAGGCACCTGACTGCACCTCCATGCTGCTGGCGTTTGAGAGTAGAGAGTGTAGATGACTCTGTAAGTCCAAAATCTGAAAGCTCGCTCCAGTCTCTAGTTCCGCTGTGTCACCTGTTGTTGTGAAGCTCATTAAGTTCTGTACAAAGCACGTGACTACCTTAAAGTGTTCTGTGCTTTGTCATTTCATCGTGCCTTTTAGTATTAGAATATCAGCGGATAATACTACAATTCATTTTCTATTTTCCGGTCTTATTTATTTTCTCATTTCATTCTGGCCTATAATAACATATGAAGTGAATGGCATTTATTCTTTCTGCTGCAAAAGCTAGGCTCACTAAAATTTCTCCAGGTGTGACTGTGTAGTAATGAGATCTAACACATCTAAATTAATGTTAGGCTTCAAAGTACTCACCTTGGCAGGTAATTTATTTATTCCAGCAACGCAACAGTTTCACAAAATGTTTTGGGAACTCCTCTTTTATAACTGCCTTCAGAAATACTTTTAGTCATGCAGAAAATCAGGCTTTGTTACTTTGGTCAAAACCAGTGTCTCTAACAAAAATATCATTACTGAATTCAATCACTTGTTTGTATTTTTGAACTGGGCTTCACTTGACTCTGGATAACAAATTCATTTCTAAAACTGAAACCTCCCTACAAGAGATTTTGATTTGGAACCAGTGGTGTCATTGAGAAGAAGAAGGTGCAGTCTCTTTCAAAAACAATACCGTTTGATGGGCTGGGCCCCAGGGCCTTTCCAGCAGCAGAAGTCCCTCAGAAACATGTCACAAAGGGTGGTGACTGTCAAGCTTATCCGTGGTGCCTCCACTTGACATCAAGCTCAATTCACAATGACCACATTAGGAAGCCTCGGCACCGACCTGCAACCCAACTCTACCGGGGGGGCTGTGAGCTCACCCGGGCAGCCGGCATCCCGCTCTATCTGATGCAGTGGCCACGGCTATGAATTGGGCAGGTGTTGTTCTAGTAGCTCTTTCATGCCAAGTCCTTTGTGAAGCATTGTGTGAAGTCAATGACCTGTGTTCCCCTGTGAAGCCCAAGAGGCTTCAAGGCCCCTAAGGGACATTATCTGTGTGTTTCATTGCTTTTGACATCCAGAGCAAAAGTAAAACCCATGCCCTTACTACTGGATTGAAATTATGTTAACCAAATTTTTTTTTTTTTAATTTCAGATTAATATGAGGATACATGCAATTAGGTTATGTTGTTTGCATTAGTTACGTAAAATCCAAGTTGTGGTTGTGGCCTTTACCCAGGAGATGTATCGTACACCCACACATTGTTCCCACTGGGTAGGAACCAGCCAGCCTCTCCCCACTTCTTGAATTTAATTGAGTTTTTGTCTCACGTGAGCATGTTGTCGTTAATCTGAGAGTTTCAAATTAATGTTGAGTATGTGATGCTTGTTTTTCCCCAAATAATGTATCACAAGAATGATACATTATTCATTTGGGAGAGTATTCTCCAAATCTATCCAAGTTATAACAAAGGATATAAAATCTCCTTTTTATGGCTGAGTAGTATTCTATGATATACATATATCACAGTTTATTAATCCATTCATGTGTTGAGAGCACTTGGGTTATTCCCACATCTTTGCAATTGTAAATTGGGCTGCTATAAACATTCAAAGGCATATGTCCTTTTGGGAAAATGATTTTTTTTCTTTGGAGTAGATACCTACTAATGGGATTTCAGTATCGAATGGAAGGTCTACTTTTAGTTCTTTGAGGACTCTCCATACTTCTTTCCATAAAGTCTGTACTAGTTTGCAGTCCCATCAATAGTGTAGGTGTGTCCCCTTCTCTCTGCACCCATGCCAGCATCCATTGCTTGGGGACCTTGTGATGTAGGCCATTCTCACTGTGCTTAGGTGATACCACAAAGTGATGTTAACCAAATTATAAAGCTGGAAAGATGAGGGTGCAGAAATGGACTTTTGCATCCACTGACATTCATCACAAAATAATCACTATGCACCTTCGGGCACTAGAGAATGAACATAACCAACACCTGGCCCAGACCTCATGGAATGACATGCGTGGCAGCCTCCACATCGCTTTGTGGGGTTGTATCCTGAAAGCATCACCTTTTCAGGCATTTATCTCCCTGCCTGGACAATGGAGATCCCTCTTTCCAGTCATCTGCATTGGTTTTTTTTGTTTGGAGTAACTGAAGAAGAAATTGAAGAAGTCTGCTTTAAAATCCTGTGGCTTTATACTCAAAAAGGTTGAACTGACCCACTTGAATAGTGAAGTGGCCGAGAGAAATCGTGCGACCCAAAAGGCCAAGGGCACAAGCAAGTCAAGGGCCAGCTGCTCAGCAGCACACAGGTTGTAAATGACTCTCTGGGTCCTCCCTGGTAGAATTTGCCCCAGGGAGGCCAAAGAGATAAGACTTACCTACTTTCTGTGAAGAATGCCAAGAAGTAATTGAAGGCAGAAAGGAAGTCTTGCCAAAAGAGGAGACAGATGGAGTTGGAGCAGGAGCTGTGAGCAGACTTGCCAAGGTTTCAGTTGCCAAGTTCCACTTCTTCCAGGAGGAGGAGGAAGGGCACTGGGGCATGACCCCCTTGTGCTGCAAGTCACAGAACCAAGGTGGCTCTGGGTCAGGTGGGCACTTACGATGCTCTCTGCTAAGACTCCTTTCACCCAAGGACCAACTTGCAGCTACCCACCCAAAAGCCACCTGTCAGCATCCAGACCTCAACGCAGGCTGCCTGACTAGAGGATGAGTTTCAGAATTAATTCTGAAAAAATTAATATATTATGGAAGTAGAAGAAATGCAATTTCAAGAATTTTAGCAGTTTTGTTTCTTATGCTTTTTAAATTAATTTTCTAAGACTTCACAAGGGGCTGGATGCAGTGGCTCATATCTGTCATCCTAGCACTCTGGGTTGCTGAGGAATTTGGATTGCTTGAGCTCAGGAGTTCGAGACCAGCCTGAAAAAGAGCAAGACCCTATCTCTAATAAAAATGAAAAAATCTAGCCAGGCATTGTGGCAGATGCCTGTAGTCCCAGCTACTTGGGAGGCTGAGGCAAGAAGATTGCTTGAGCCCCAGAATTTGAGGTTGCTGTGAGCCACCACACTCTACCCAGCTCAACAGAGTGAGCGTCTGTCTCAAAAAAATAAAATAAAATTACTATATTAAAAAAAAAATACTTCGTGTGGTTACAGTATAATTTGACTCCAGAAAAATAAACTACACAATGCTATTTTTCATTACACCACAGTGTCTGTCATGTTTTAGATTATATTTTTTGATACCGTCATGAAATCTGTGATATCATATATAGAAATGCAGGCCAGACTGTAATTTATAAAGGGTTTGGAGACATAATAATTTACTTAAAAGCATGTCACAAATGGATCGGGGGTCTTGTATAAATGATCTCTGTTTTTTTCCCCGTTAGGCAGGGCTCACAGTTCGGAGATGAAAAGACATTTAGCGATTCATCATTGCTGGAAAATCTCCAAAATAACCATGTAAGTGATATAAAACCATTATCTTTTCGTCAATGAATGAAAACTAAAGGGAGTTTGTCTGAATTTTCTTCCATGTTTGTATATTTTTCTTTTATTTTTACTTACATGATTGTTTTTAATAATTATCAAACTCTTTTCTGTCTGTACCCTTTTCACTTGGCTGTCATGAATTCATGGTTGTTAAAAACTTAACTTTAATGTTATCATTAATCAATAGTCTGCCTTTTAAAAACGTTTCCTTAGAATTCTCTAAGAAACAACTCACTATTAACAATTTACAATATCTATAGGGGTGAATTGCCTGCTCAATATCACAGGCCAGTGCCAAATGTGCGTAGAAACCCCAGACATCTGCCACCCAATGTGAACATCCTGCCTGTGAAGTTACTGACATTTATTTAAATTCTGTGAGATCGAAGTACAGTGTCTCCTGGAGTTTAAACTCCAGAACTTTTTCTGACAATCATTTCAAGCTCAGTATATCAAGACTTGAACTCATAATTGACACCCCAAAATATACAGTTGCTCAAGCACGGGGAAATTACCACCTCTTCCCAAGTGGGGCCCCAGCAGTGTGTTCATATGGGTATTTTTATAACCTCATTTTCTAAGAAAGCCTTCAACAAAATCTTAGCTTCAAGATCAAGAAAACCTAGACCTAGCCCACCTCTTCCCCCATGTTCTCAGCTTCAGTAAATGATACCCACCTGTCTTATCACCCTTTCTGGACACTTGAGGGTTTGACACCTCCTGTTCTGTCCACATCTGGGTCACTACTGAGTCTCTAAGCTCTTGTAAGTGCTGACCTCTTGGTCTGTCCTGAGCGACACTGCAGCTTCTCCTCACTTTCACCACCCCGGCCCGGCCACCTGCATCCCTCCAGGGTTACTGTCCCAGGCTCCCCGCCTGTCTCCTTTGTTTCAGGCTCACACTCTTCCAATTATGGTTTCACACGGGCAGCTGGAATGATGCAGATGGAAACCCAGCCCCATCCCTGCCCTGTTTGAAACAACTTTCTGCCTTCTTGCTTCCTTCCCTGCCTAAGTCATCGCCCGCTCTCAGCCCCTTTTCCTTCTTTTCTCCTCAGGCCACACCGGCCTTTTATTTGCTCGAACGTGCATCACTCTCCTTCTTTAGGACTTTTTCAGTTTTGTCCTGATCCTGCTTGATAGAAAACACTTGGCTCAGTTCTTCGTGAACCTAAAACTTCATCAGCTTACACATCACATTATCTTGATAACAGGCATGGACTCGCCCAAGTCATGTTACGTGATATTTGCACATTGCCTTTAGAGGCCTTATCACCCTGTAAGTAAATAATGCCTGTGCATTTATTTATGTGCGTTCTATCCTCCCCACAGTCTAAGCTTCCACTGACAGGGACCATCTCTGTTTTGTCCACTATTCTAACCTAATCACTTCATTTTATTTATTTATTTATTGCCCAAGAACATAGAAAAAAATATTTTTTCCTTATTAATTTGGATGACGTTTCCCTTTATTGAGAGCTATTTAATTTAAAATGTTTGGCTACTTTTCTCCTATAAACTCTTAAGTTCCTTACAGAAAGATTCCACCTTTCTATCTTCCTCAGGCCACAGTTGCTCCATTCATTTATTTTTATTTGTTAAAACACAGACTAAGGTTGCTGTTTTTGGAGAGAGGGGGAATGGCGCATTACAGAGAAATCCCCTGTCAATCACTCCAAGCCAAAGTAATGAAGCCACAGTAAAATTACGTACCTAAAATTTAAATCTGATCAGGAATTACAACCAGGTAAAAAATGAACATTTCCCCACTGCAGGATTCAGTCATATCTGCTTTTTCACTCTACAATTTATGTTTGACAAAATGAATGAAAAAGTGTAAAATGAATAATTTGAGTTAAAGGTGTATTTGTTGGTAACAGACATTGGCTTCTTAGTTGATTATAATCCCACACCCCAATGTTTAGCAGCTACAGTCTTAATAGACTTGAAGTCTTAACTGTCATTGTGTCAAAATGTTTAGATGAAAAGGGCTGAATCACATGTTTATTTCTCACAGCCAACTGCCCCTATAATATGTGAGTTTCTTACCATGATGGCGGTCTGCCACACAGCAGTACCAGAGCGAGAAGGCGACAAGATTGTTTACCAAGCAGCATCTCCAGGTACACGTGAAACATTTAGGAAGCATTTTCCTATGGAAAATTGTTCTGAAATTTTGGATTGTCCAGAAAAAAATCAATTTAGTTGGAAAATAAGCTAGGCAAACGGAGTGTGTTTTTGAGATAAAAATTGAGTTACTGAATTTATAGCTTTCATATGAAGGCTAAAACCCAATTATAGCACAGGAATACAGGGATAGGGGAAAGGGAGGGGAGGGGTGGGGGGAGGATGGGTAGAGGGAGGGCAATTAGTGGGAACACACCTACGGTGCATCTTAGCAG